>JAQZBX010012035.1:0-41827 GCA_029593785.1 Cabassous unicinctus
AAGAAAGAAATGGGCATATGATTGGAATCTGCCCAATAAGACACTCTGGGGGAACTCTGTTGGGAGGCTTCCAGGAGAAGTTTTCTAACAATGTGGAACAAATGTTGCCATTTCCAAATGTGATACCTGGAACTGCTGCAGCCATCTTGCTACAGCTTGATAATCAAGCCATAATTGCATTTTTTTCTCCCACCAATTGTAACATAAAAGCAGAGAGAGTTAGAAAGAACTTGTATCCTTGATGACATCACTGTGCCAATTAAAAAAGGCTACCAATCCTGAAGCCTGTCCTATAGCTGGAGTTCCTGTTATGAGTTAATTTTCTTAATGTTTAATCCTGTTTCAGCCTAGATTTCTGCTACTTGCAGCAAAAATAACCTATAGAAATATCTTTGTACTATTTCCTGTATTCTCCTCTATATGGACAGATATTGGTACGTTTCATTGTGTCCTCAAAATGCTGTGTTCTTTGTTTCTGAACAATCTCAGTTAAAAGGCTTTTTACACAATGTATAAATACACACACACATACATACACATATTATTTCCTATTCACTTTTCTGGAAGTTAAGATATTTACACTTCCCACATCTTTGGGAGGAAATGAGTTATATTAATGGCTCCTATTATTACAGCTGTTAAGGTTATGACATGAACCATGATTTTTGAAACAACAACAAAAATCAATAATACAACCCACCTGTAATTTATGAATGTCCTAAACCAATTAACAGGAAGAAACTATCCATCTTAGAAACTTTTGTATTAGAGATAGAAGAGATGGGAGAAAAGGAATCACTTAGAATAATAAAAGATTAATCACTAGCCTATCCAAACAAGCTAAATAATTTCAAACATGGTTATAAAAAGGATTTTAGAAATTGGTTTTACTCTTAAATCATAGGGATACTTTGTAATTTTGTGGCTGATTCTTAAAAGTCCAAGACTCAGTTACTCAAGCTTGAGGCTTTAGCTGTTCATATTCAAAGTACATAATAGGGGAAGCTGATGTGGCTCAAGCGATTGAGCTCCTGGGTCTGGTTCCCCTGCCTCCTGGAGAAGATGAGCAAGACGGTGTCTCCAAAGAGAAGCTGAGCAGACACAGAGAGTGTACAGTGAATGGACACAGAAAGCAGGCAGTGAGCACAAACAACAAGAGGGGTGGAATAAATAAAATAAATCTTAAAAACAAAGAAACAAAAAACCAATATACATAATAGGCTTCAGGGAGGAACTAATGTGCCTCAGCATACAATCTGCCATTACATTTTAAAAGCATGATTATTTTTAACCAGTAATTCCTATTTCACTACCAAAAAGAACAATCAAAATTCAGTTTCTGCTAAACTATTAATAAAAATTTATATCCAATCTAATCCAGAATTCATATTCAAAACCAATTTCCAAGTACTATCAGTTTTTCTTCTAAATTTCCATCACCACCACTCTGTGTCACCATTATCTCACACTCGGTTTACTGGTCTCTTCATGTCCACTCTGGCCCCACTATAATCCTTCTTCCAACCACAGTCAAAGAGATCATCTCAAAACTTTAATCTGACCTCAAGCGTTAGCTCCTCCTTACTCTGTCCAGCCACCTAACCTTTCGTCCAGTGTCTACCACATGTACTTTACACATTCTGGCCCTTTCATCTGGGGTACATTTTCCTTCCCTTTTCTTCTAGTTAACATTTACTCATGCCTTCAGATTTCAGCTTGACTATCACTTAAAGACTTCTCTGACTTCCCTAACTGTCAAATTCTCTTGTTGTAGACTCTTCCTAATACTATTAAATTTTCATTTTTATATCTGGTTACTGGTAATCTATTCCATTAAACTATAAGCTTCATGATCAGGAGTGTTTTTTTTTTCTTCTTCTTCTTCTTACTATTATATGCCCAGTGTTGGACACACAGTGGATGCTCTCAATAAATATTTGTTTGATGAAAAAAAATGACAAATTATCTTCTACACAATAGCCCCACTAGAAACACAAATCTCACCATATTTTCCCAGACTGTTTCTAGTGATCAAAGGAAACCCAATGCAGAATCTTTGGCTAGAAAATACTTTCTTTAAAAACACATTATATGAGGTTCAAGAAGCAGATATATATATATGACCTACTTTGTTCAGAAAATAGGTAGATACATAGATTGATGATAGATGACTTGATAGATGGATAGATAGAATGATAAAGCAAATGTGAAATATAGCAAAATGTTAAAATTGGTGGATCTGGTTATCTGGTGTAGGGGGGTATGTTAGAGTTCTTGATAAGGGACTTGTATATTTTTGCAACTGTCCCATAAGTTTGAAATTATTTCAAACTAAAAAGTTTAAAGAAAAAAAACCCACGTTATATGAGGAAGACAGAGCTAGGTCTTCTTAGCACTCACCCATTTTGTAGGAGGATGGGTGGAGTATGGAAGGGGTAGTGCCCAGAATGCAAATATTCTATTACTTATGACCACAAGATATCACCACTAGGACCATTTCCTTCTCTTGTCACTAGAAATAATTTCATCAAATTAGGAATTACACAGCCTCCTTTCTGTCCCCTTCTCTGAAGCTAATATTCTCTCATTTGAACCCTAGTAGTAACTAGAACCCTACTCAATCTAATAAAGTAAAGATACCAGCTCTATCACTTTGTTTTCACCTTTTCAAGGGTGAGTTAAGTCTCCTGAACTTTATTCTTGTGACACTGTTTTAGTTTCCTTGGCTACTCAAGCAAATATCATCGCAATGGGTTGGCTTAAACAATGGGAATTTATCTGCTTAGAGTTTTGAGGCTAAAACAAAGTCTAAATCAAGGCATCTTCAAAGCAATGCTTTCTCCCCAAAGACTGGCATTCTGGGACTGGCTGCTGGTGATCCTTGGCCCTTATCACATGGCAAAGCACATGGTGATGTCTCCTGGTTTCTTTCTTCTCTTCTGGGTTCAGTTGATGTTCAGCTTCTGGCTGCTCCCTCTGTGGCGTTCTCTACATCTGAATTTCATTCCATTCATAAAGGACTACCGTAATAGGATTAAGATCCATCCTGATTGGATCTTAACTGAAGTAACCTCATCAAAAGGTCCTACTTACAATGGGTTCACACCTACAAGAATGCATTAAGTTTAAGAACATGTTTTTCTGGGGTACAAAGAACTTCAAACCACCACAGGCACCAATCAAAGTATATGGGAGTGGGAAGTTGGGGAGAGGAACAGTGGTTTGCCAGCAAATGTTAGGTTGGGGAAGTTTCCAATGGTTGCAAAACCTTTCTTCTGGGAAAAAGCTGTCTTCACTTTCACATTTTGTGGGCATTTTCTTTTTAATTTACGATTTAAGCCTCATAAGGCAGTTTTCCAATATTTCTATAAGTTTCTACTAAGGTGGGTTGGAGGCTTTCAGGCAAAGCTTAAGAATCCAGAGTAATAAACAAGCATTTAGGAGTCTGTGAAACTCTTGCTAAATTTTAAGAATATGTTTAAGAGTGTATTTTCCTGGAGAAAGGATTCCCATATTGCATCAGATTCTCAATTTCCAGTACCTAAGATAGTGCCTGGCATATAATAGATGCTTAATAAATAGATGAATGAGAGAATGAGAAAATGACTGAATGAGAAGCCCTTGAAGACACTGAGCAGGAATGGCCAGAAAAGTAAGTTATTTGACACTGGAAAACAATGGTATCAGTGAAGTCCAAGGAAGAGAAGTTGACAAGAAAAGAGAGAGAGGTTGAACAAGGCCTGAAAAATGCCCAATGGATTTAGAAACAAAGTGGTAGTTGATGACCTTTTAATCTATAGTTTCAGTCAGGGTAAAATATTGCAGTTAAGAATAAATAGGAAGCAAAGAGTACAAAACTGTGGATAGAAACAACTCTTTCATGAATCATGTTTGTAAAGGGAAGGTAAGAAATAGAACAGAGGAAGATGAATTGTTGCAGGAAAGTATTATTCTTTGTTTTAAGATAGAAAAGACCTGAGAATGCCTAAATGCCAAAGGGGAGGAGCCATAAATAAGTAAAGAAGCAAATATCCTAAGAAGCAGGAATGGAGACGGATCTAGTACCTCAGACCAGAAGAAGGTTTACCTTTTCCATTGTGGAAAGAGGGAAGGACAAAGTATGGGTACCAATGAAATAAGTATGAAGGTGTAATGTCACTAATTTGTGAAAGTTTCCATCTTATGGTTACTATTTTCTCTGTGAAAATGGAAGCATAATCTGAGAATGAAGGAGTGGGGTTGGCGGGGAGCTTGGCAGGCACAAAGGGGAATGTCTGAGGTCAGCAGAAGTTTAAAATAGCTCCTGTGGAAAATAAGAAAGCTAACCAGGAAAACAGAAGAATTGCCAGGCAAAGTCATGAGCATAAATTTGTAGTGCTACTAGTTTTCTCCAGTGTGTGTTTTTACTCTAGGAAGGTTTTCGAGCAGAAAGGGGTTTCTAAGAAAAATCCTACTCACCAGAGGCCACCTTCTCTCTTAAAATCAAGAGACTTAAACTCGGGTTCAGAACTGTGGTGGACATATTATTTATGTGAGTATTGTATGAAAACATTATAGTGGATCTGAGACTAAAGGTAGGAAGTTATTGGTATTATCTTAAATATATAGAAAATAAAAGTTTGCTTTTTTAAGTACTTAAGAACGGCAATGGCAAAAGTTTTTTTGTACAACAAAACAAAACCCACTGTCAGGACAAAGCCCTAAAATAATTACTTAGAGAACCCCAGAGGTGGGCCTATTAACTGGAGCAATTAGCTCTCAAAAACTTTATCCTGTGACTTCAAGTGACCATATTAAGGTCAACAAATCCAGGACTAAAAGAGAAATATCTAGAGAGAAAAGCCCAAAGGAAAGACTGCTTACAGTGGTTGTTCTCAGAACAGAATACTCTCTCCTGTCTATTCTTTTGCCAATTAAGCCAAGTCCAGTCTCTGAAGTTCAACAGCTGTCTGGTCATTAGGCAGACATGGCACATCATGCTCAATCACAAAACTGATGTATAGTCTCTTTTTAACTTTTCTTCACCCTCTGGCTATAGACATCCAGAAGCAGTGCATTCTGAATGGTGCATTAAATACCAATCATAATTGCTTATCTGTTTTCTGGCTTGGTGGGAGACTTATCAAAAGTTAGTTACTGAACTAAGGGCTGTGATGAGTACTTTCAATATTCTCCATTTAGCCAAATCTACTCAGTCCCTAAAACAGCTCAGCAGTCCAGGTGTGGAAGTAGAATAGACAGACAGCTGGTTTGTAAAGCAGTCTAAAGAAGTGATTAAGAGCATGGTTTCTAGGTGCAAATTACTTGGCTTCATATTCTAGCAACCCTACTTAGTAGAGAGAAACTGAGCTTTACTTTTCTCATAGGCAAAATGGTGGGATGTGAGGAAGGGTAGGAAACTGTAAACCAGGTGCCAGAGTTTTCAATGAATGAAGGGAAATGCCCAAGAATGACATGGACAGGAAGAGTGAGAAATTGATATAATAAGATTATAAGAATGTCAAAGAAGCAGGGAGTTGTGTCTATGTTTAAAGGTCAGAATTGGAGAGTGAGGATGACAACTGTTCCTCCTGACCCCAACTGAAGCTAGTTAGTGGGACAAGTCCACAGGGCTAAGGCTGCTAAACATCTTGTGATGCTTGGGATCATCTGGCACAGTGATGAAGTTCCTTTCCAAAATGTTAATACTGTCCCTGTTAAGAAATACAGTCACCAAATTGCTTAGAGTGTCTCCTAGAAGAAACTTGGCCATCCAAGGAATCACAGCTTCTATAGAGTCCCTCTCCCCCTTATACCATGCTCTCTAGCCCTCGGAAAGGATCACTTGTGTCATCTTCTCCACTCTATACATACATTCATCACAGTACAAGTTCATTGCTCTGATATGTCATTCTCACAAAGGTACGTCCAGGGCCAGGGGCAAGATACTGTCATTTTTTCATGTCTATCTCTTAACCATGTGCAGGCACTTCATAAATGTTGCTTGTTAAATTAAAAGAGTTCTTGTTAAATGAAAGAGTCAACAAATTAAGTGGCAGAGCATAAAAAAAGAACACTGTGAGGAAGCAGATGTGGCTCAAGCAATTGAACTCCTGCCTACCACATGGGAGGTCCCGGGTTCAGTTCCTGGTGCCTCCTGGAGAAGACCAGCAAGAAAGCAAGCTGGTGCGACAGGCTGGAGCGGTGAGCTGACACAACAAGGAGACACAAAGAAGAAACACAATGAGAGAGACAACAAAGTGCTTCTCTCCCACATGGGAGGTCCCCGGTCCGGTTCCCAGTGTCTCCTAAGAGAAGACCAGAAGACACCGCGAGCACACAGTGGATGGACACAGAGAGCAGACAGCAAGTGCAAACAATGTATATGTGTGTGTGTGAATAAATAAAATAAATCTTTCAAACAAAACAAAACAAACAAACAAACAAAAAACAGAAAACACTCTACCTATGAAAATGGGCCATAAAGCATTTAGGCTTTTGACTAAAAAGAAGAATGATTTTCTAATAAAAATTAGAAAGGAAATGCAACATTTCTTCACCGACTTGTAGGATAACATTTCTGACTACCCCACATGAAAAGAAATCATGGTTGAGAGCTCACTAAAAAACAAGATATGGAGAATAAAATTGTTAATGAACTTAAATCCTTTACTTCAATATACCAAACTTAAAACAAATGAAGTCTTAAATTAGTAACATTTCATTTGTATTCCTTTTTCTCTAAAAACATTTAAGGATTAACTGGCTGTAGTGTTTAAGTGAGATGCTTAGAAATTGTTCTTTGCTCAAGATAAATAATATGACAATAGGAGGGTTTTAAAATTTTATTTCTCATCTATCTTTCTGATTTTATTATTTTGGATCCCTGAGCTTCTCTTCAAATTTCAAAATATTCAATTCATCTACTATTGATATAAATTCTTAAACATGTGGAAAAAGCATACAAAACAAAGTGAATATATCCTAGGATTTCAGAGGTGGGAGGGGGAAGAGAGGAAGGTTTACTGTGCTTTACTTATAGGGAAACAGTAAAATGGAGAAAAAGCTGTGGAAATAGTGAAAATCTTAAAAACAATTTTCGAGGTGGTACAAAACAATCCTTAGGTATTTTAAAACTGCTTTAGATATTGATATCAAAGAACATATTTGCTCCAAACTTAATGATAAATAGCACTTCTCCTTCAGTTCTCTAAACCTTTTGACTAATAGGTCTTTAATTAATAAACATAAGCTTCTATGAAAACTTCATAAATTATTTTATTTGTACTAATAAAATAATTTCCTGTTGGTCTTATTGTCCTTTAGTTTGTGGGGATTCAGGAAAGTATACTTTTATATAATCTGTGCAAAGAAATAAGTACTAACAAAAGGAAACACAATCCCCTCCTCATTATTGCATAGGCAGTAACTTATAAAGGAATATAAACTGATAGTGGAAATTCAGAGAAGTTAATGGTCAATGTTCATTCAATAATGGTGTGCTATAATGTGGTAGAGAGTTTCATTTTAGTGGCAGAAATTTTGTGAACTATATAAATGTCTTTACTCCTGTAGTCTTCAAAAGTGGGTACACAGGCATATATGCTTTACTGAATTCTATGAGGAAAATTATAGCTAAGGTCATATTTAAGAATCATAGGGTAGGAAGCAGGTGTAGCTCAGTGGTTGAGTGCCTGCTTCCCATGTACGAGGTCCTGGGTTTGATTGAACCTCCTAAAAAAAAAAAAAAGAAAAGAATTAAAGGGATTTTAAAGGAATTTGAAAGTTTTGGGTTTGTTCAAGACTTTCTTGTACCTCATGTTTACATAAAACAACTGTGTTGTTTAAGGGTAAGATATTTATTATTGATTTTCCCAAACCCCTTCCTGCTTGTATACTGCTGGCTTTTCTGGCCACAACAAAACACTCAGTTGATTATCTCCTGAGAACAGTCTATGACTCTATATAATAATTCCTATGCCCTTTTCCTGATTCTAACTGAAAGTATAGACCTCATCAGGCATACCATAAATACAGGTGGGATAATTTCTGTACATTATTTTGCATTTGCTTACCCCAAAAATTTGAACATTTTTCTGCCCATTTACAGCTCCAAAATATCTTTCAATTATAGTGTATTTTTATCATTCATGTCTCAGGAACCTTTAATATTATTTGTACATTTGGAAGGATGGTACGCTTCATCATCTCTAGAATGTTCATAAAATTTTAATAGGTATAAAATAACATTTTTCAACTTTTCTTAAGATGAAAATCTTTGTATATGGAACAATTTTCCTATAATTTGCCAGTTTGGAAAAGAAAAGTTGCTAGATTTCTTGTTAAAAAGTCTATATGCCAGCACTTCAATTTTTACTATAACTCTTCAAGAAACAAAACGTACCCTATATTTGATTACAATCATCAACAGTGAATAGAAGAAAAGATGTTTGGAAAGAAAGACCACAGTACACTTCTGAATTAAAAAATGTTAGCAAAACATGTTGACACTATAGATTTTATGTTGAATTCAAACCAAACACAACTTTTTAAAAGTTGCATTTGTAACATAAAATCAAAACTTGCATAATTAATTCAACAAATATTTCCTGAGCACTCACTAAGTGCCAAGCATTTTTCTGGGTATTGGAGATTCAGAGGTGAAAAAGACAGATATGGTGCTACTTTTCCACTACCATGAAGCTTATGTTTTATTTTGAATCAATTACATTAAAAAAAAAAAGACATAAACCAGAAATAGAATGTTATAAAGTCACAGATGGCACAGGACCAGGGTTGAAAATGAGCTCAGAAATCCCTTACTGTATTTCATCAATTCCAAGACACACATTATTTCAAATTTTAACATCTATGATATAAGCCACATCTTTCCATGTGGTCAGGCCAGGTAGCAATAAGGATGAAGTTATCACTGCCAGTGCATGTGCATCAAAACTTGTGGAATGAGTGTCAGAGGCTTTAAAGAAAATCCCAGTGAAGGTACTGTTTTTAGGATTCTTGATGATTCAAGAGCCAATAAAATATAATAGTTCAAACAGTTCATTTACTACAGGTAAGGAAAATGAAATTCAGAGATGTTAAATGATTATTCCTATTTCTCAAAGCAGGTTAGGTAAGGCTGAAGTCCAGATCTGAGTTCTATTCTTATTCTTCTCCTACCAACGTTTTTTAGTTAAATGGAAGGGAGGACAGTGTCAAATAATCAGATAAGAACATGGCTCTAGTTTTTTGACGACAGGCAAAGAACTTATTCCCTCTCTGCCTCAGTTTCTCCATCTGTAAAGCAGTGATGTAATAGACCTAAGTCAAGATACCCGGATGCAGCCTTAGTTGTAAGTATTAATGAGTTGATAACTTAAATGATGAGAGAATTTAAAACAGATATTGGCATACAGGAGGTGTTCCATAAATGTTAACTATTTGAGATCAAACTTTGTTTGGTAGGAAATAATTTACAATGATCATCAATTTTCCCGCAACTATTACTCACTATAAGAAGCCCATATCTAGTTATTTGACAATAACATTGGAAGACTAACTAGACTGCTTGAAAGTATGAACTATTTAATACCTTAAAAAACTTCACCTTAAAAATGTTTTTTCCATGTCCATATGGTACTGTGCCAAGAACCCAGTAAAGGCACCTGCAAAAAACCATACAAAAATTAAGAATCAAGCCCACTGACTATCATAAAATTAAGTTCTCTAATGTATGCAAATGCATTACAAGCACAATCTCAAATAGCAGAAAACAAGGAACAAAATATTTAAAATATAAACAGATGATTTTATTTTTGCTTTATTTAAAATACTATTATACGGAAGCAGCTGTGGCTCAATCAGTTGGGTGCTAGCCTACCACATGGGAGGTCCTGGGTTCCCGTCCAGGTCCCTCCTAAAGATTAGCCAATAAAAGGGGAAAAAAAAAAAAAAAGATTAGCTAGACACCTCACCTGCACCACCAGCTAGAGCAGATGCCACAAGTTTTGTGAGTTAAATGTTCCAGAGGGACATGATTTGGCTAGAAGAGTGACAATAATTGTTCACGATTCACATATTACTACATGTATCTTAGAGCACTTTTCCATCCATTACTAACTCAGTGCTTTACAAATAGTAGGTAATCTTAAAAAAAAAAAAAAAAATCCAAGGTGTTTTAAAATGGCATTTTATTTCCTGTTCAAACATTGGGATGTTCAAAGAGGGGGTAAATGCTTACATTTCTTTTCTATTTTCAAAAGTCTTTCTAGATCAGCTCTTCAAATTTTGAGAGTTTAAGTGAAAATCCAAATTATAACACCCTATATTATATAGAGGAACCTGCTTTGAAATATTAGTTTACACATTTTTTGTTTCTAAAAAATAACATTCTGTATGTGTATTTTATATACCAGCTCATTACATACTTCAGGAGAATAAAAATGATTTCAATTTACATTATAAACCCAACAGATATGACGTTAAGCAAACTCTTAACTACTAAGAAAATGTCAGTGAATCAACTCACATTTGTTCTTGTTTCACCGGATAATAAAAGCTATTGGACACCCTCCAGACTGGGAAAGCAACTCAAATTAATATATCTAGAATTATTGTATTTTAATAAGTTCCTGGTAATTAAAGCCTTATCTTAAGGTCCAGTTCCGGTGTCTTGTTTCATCGTGACAACGGCACAGTAGCAAGGTTCAACAATTTTGTGAATATTTTCAATATTAACCTTTATTTCAAATTTTAGCTAAGTCGAAATAATGTTTTTGTTGAAATCTCATAAGCACTAACATGTCCAAATTCAAACCTTAAAAGAAAACTATCATACGACTCAACATGTGAACTTTTCTTACTGATTCCTAAATTTTAACCTTAGTTTGCTAATGTTTGGGCTTTCAAAAAAATCACATACTGCACTGTACCCACCCTAGTTATTTTTAAAGATCAAAGTTGATCTGGGACTGGGCAGCTCTATATGCCCCATGGCAACGCTAATCTCGGCTGAAATGACCATACAAACACGGCCCAAATGCGGCGCCCGTAGAGTGGAGACTCGGAGCTACAGCTGCAGCCCCAGACCACCGGCGCGCCCCGCCTCTCTCTGTCCTAGCTTCCGGCCCGCCCCTTCCTCCCGGGCCGGGCGGCGCAGTACCGCCCATCTCAAGGGTTGCAAGACGTGGCCAGAACAATAAACTGGCACACAAAGGCCCGAGTGGAAAGCGGGACTTGGTCCCCGTTGCCCCCTAAGGCCTCAACCCGCCAAGAGGGGCGACTTTTCTAGAAAAACTTGGCGACAAGTTAACTGGAAGCGCGGAAGTGCTGTTCTTAGGACCGTCTGGGAGACCCTGCAGCCCATCAAACTCATTCTCTGTCTCTTGACAGGTCTCCCTGAAGCCTTAAGCTCTGGTCGCCTTCTGAGCAACCCTTGACTCGATCTCCATAGCAGGTCCTCCTTGATGGCGGCCATGACAGTTGCATCCGGGTATTTCGAGGAGCCGCGGACAGAACCTCCCGGAAATGACGCGACCGCGGAGGGATCCGCGTTCTGCTGAAGGAGTCTGGGGTGAGAAGGTTCCTGGAAGCAGGTCTGTTGGGGCTGCTATCGGTGGCGGGGAGAGTCTGTGTTCCTCTTAACAACCAGCTCTTTCTAACATGTTTTACGTGCCAGTCATTGTGCTAAGCACCAGCATTGTCATGCCATTTAATTCTTACCTCACAACAATCCCAGGAGATAGAAACTGTTATGTCCATTTTATATACCGGGAAACTAAGGCTGGGAGAGGATAACTGATTTGTCCAGGATCATACAGCTAGTATTTGATGGATTTCTGACTTAGGCAGCTTGACTTGTAAAGCCTGTGCTTTTAAACTCTTGCAAAGATGGGGAGCAGGTGTAGCTCAGTGGTTTGAGCGCCAAAGAGCCTCTGTTTAGGAAAGACTAAGTCCCTGGCACTTGACATCTTGGTAACCCACTTCTGAGATCACCATGCCCACCAACTCCTCAACATCCAGTGACCAGTGAGTGTGGCCAAGCCACAGCCACTGTCGTCTTTAGGGTGGACATCTCACCCAACAGTGTGCTAGGAGCGCTTTCACTGATCTGGGATTTCACTTGGTTTTGCATGCCTTTCTTCTCGCACATGCAACTGCCTTGGAAGCTGCAGATTAATTGAGGAAATTGCCACAGGCTATTGGGCTCTGGGAACCATTTTAATCTCCTGCCAGGCACTTATCAATTCAGGACTGTTCAGACAACTGGAGGCCTGTCACCATGATCAAATATTGTCTCTGGGCTCAACAAAGGACTGACACCTATTTTCATTGACTTTCCACCTAATCAATTGTTTCATCTTACTTCTCTTTCTTTAGACTTTGACTGAAAACCAACCTCCTGTTTGATCTTATTTCTATATTAACTATAACCAGCCCTCAAATAATAAAGTGTGTAAAGTCACTAAGGCAGGGCTTCTTACCAGGGGTCCACTGACCCCCAAGGAGTCTGTGGAAAGATTTCAGGGCATCCATGAGCTTGAATTGAAAAAAATCAACATATTATCTTTATTTTCTCTGATCTCTAACTGAAATCTAGCATTTCCTTCACTTATGAATTATGCAATAAATAAATTACAGTAGTGTTCATTTCACCTGACTGGCAAAGGGGTCCATGGAACAAAAAAGTTTGAAAGCACCCTACGCTAAGGTGGTGGTGGTGTTTTTTTGGTAAAAGCAAAGTAAATTATACATAGAAAAATTAGCAAGAAATGCATGCGTTAATGATCATGTTTGAAGAGTGGATATTTTCTTTCCTTTTCTCTACTTTCTATTTTCCATATTTTCTATGATATTTTTTTAAAAGAGAAAAAGTTGACCATGGTAAAAAAAATTTAATTGTCATTATAATGAAGACAAAGGCATGTTGTCAAATTTTGACAAATGATAGACCTTGATACAAATAATATAGAGGAATCCTGTTTGCTTTGGAAAGCATTGGGTTTTTCCAAGGTAGTATCCAAATGCAGTTTTGGATCCACAATCTCCACAGGAAAAATGAAGCAAATGAGTACAATTGGTGGTTTTCTACACATTTATGTAAAAATACACTACAACCAAAAGTCTTCCTTCTTAAAAAAAAAAAAAAATTGAAATGCTGGAGAACAAGTGTAGAAATCATTTTCACTTCACCTTGTTTGGGGTACAGCTTTGAACAATTTATCTATTTCAGCCTCTACAAAATAAAAGCTTCTTTCTCTATCTCTATACTCCAATTCCCACTATAACGTCTTAATGCTCATTCAAGCAATGGCAGATCAAGAAATACAGAGAAAAGTTAGAGAAAAATGAGAAAGGATGAGGGGAAGAAGAAAATGTAAAGGAATAATGGAAGATGGGAATATTGGGGTTGAGTTTTTTTTGTTTTTTGTTTGTTTGAATTTTTAAATTGCTTGCATGTAGCAAGTTTCACCTCCAAGTCCTGGCACAAGCCTGATTGCCTACTAAAAGGTAGTTACACATAAATAATTCCTGCTCACATACTCAGAACCCACAATGACAATTCTGGCCAAAAATTCATCTTTATTCATACAAATTTACACATATATGTTAACAAACTTGGGGTGGTTGAACAACAACAACAAAAAATGCAGTCAAATCCCATAGTTTTCCAGATGGTATTACCTCCCATCACCTCATTCATCCCATGGTTAGTAACTTAACTAGATATTGAATTAGAAATTTTGGCTGCAGCATCACAATGTAATAATTATGGAATACCAAATTGAAGTGCTGACAAAATGAAGTGTTTTTAAATGAAACATCTTTGTTAGTCTGCGTCCTCTGAGAAGTAAATATTAGAATGGGGCTAAATGTGCCAGAATTTTATTAGAGGAAACACCTATGAGAGAAAATGTGGAGGGAGCCAGAGGAGGCTGGGAGAACCATCAGACTGTGATGCTTGTCTGAAATTGAGTGAAGGAGAGTGGAAAGGAAGGTTGAGTGGAAGTGTTCTGAACTGCTGTGCAGTCTAAGGAAGATTCAGCAAGGCTAGTGAGGAGTCCTGTCAGAGGAGTCTCACTTCTCCCAGGAATGAACCTGCGTTATGATCTGAGCTACACTCCGTCATTGGCTGGGAGCAGCCTATGGGAAGTTTGGCCCTTACTGCAAATGTATCAAAGGATATTAGAGCACAGCATCTGGGGCCCTTGATTAGCTTTGCTCCCTGTAGTTGGCAGCCACAATCCAAGAACTGGTTTCAGTTTCTGGATACTTTCACCAATTTCAAGGCTTAAAAACAGATTTTGAAAGAAGATTTCATGAGGTCTAAAACTCCTGTTTTAGAGAGAATCATTGGTATGTTTCCCCACCCTTCTTCAAGTCTAATGAGTGCATCTTCAATAGCATTACTCAGCTTGGTATGTGTCCTCTGAGTTGAGATGTACAGTGTATGACTTACATCAGGGAAATCCTGAGGGCAGGAGAGATGGGCCAGTGAGCAGTTTTGGTAGAGAAGTGAAAGAGAGTTGCTGCTAGTTTGGCACCAGCCTGCACTCCTATAGTTTGTCAGAATAAATGATGCCCAAGTGGTTGTTGTGCACCACATGTAGGCCACATGAGAGGAAGAGAGAGCTGGCCTGGAGCCTTTGTAACTCTTGCCCAAGAGGACTTCCTAGATGGGAGATGGGACTCTTAACAGGGAGAATCTGTGTGATGTGCAGTTTTAGAAAACCCGGACCAGTAACTGCCCATCTATGCAACTCATCCCAGGACCTCCTCAGTCCTAGCACATCAGGATGGTTAGTCACCTTGCATGTCATAGGAGTTGCATTTGGAGGCAGCCCAGCAGGGTTCCTTTAAGAACCCCAAAAAGGACCCATGAGAATAAGTGTCAAGTTTAATTATCAGGTAGATCCACAGTGAGTGAATCCCTGTTTTAAAGTGAATTTTATCAGAGCATAAGTAGAAAATGATGCTGAAACAGTACCTTCTTCACATTATCCTTTTGGATTGTGACTCTGGAACCCAGAGATGCCCTTTTTGGGGAATTATATGAACATTAGGTCTGTTCCATGCTTCAAACACTTATGGAGAATATAAGCTATAGAGACTGTACAGTCCTTTGTCTTTATTGTGAAGAAGAGTAAACATTATGTTTGGACTTCGTTTGTAACACTTTTTGAGATCTTCACATTATTTTAATCTTGTCAAGGTAAAGTTGGATCCACCCAAAGGACTATATTTTTCTGTCCCCCAGTGCAGAGGAAGCCACAAGCTAATGTTCACACTTTGCTAGACCTGAGAGGAAACTCACAACAGACTCTGTGTAGCAGTGATCAAGACTTGGCTTCAAGAGGGACTTAGTAAACAGTCGAACTGTTCTAAGTAAGGGATATGGTACTTTATGAAGTTTGACATTTAAAAAAAGTTCCACAAGATTGATTCATCAGAGAATATATCTTTCTGTATCTTTGTTTAAAATATGAGCTCAAGTAGTTGTAAGGCACCAGTTGAAAGTCCAGTACATTAAGAATTAATGCTGTAAAGAAAGGCGAGAATTGGGTCTCCTGTCACATCCATTTAAATCCCTCTAGGAGGCATTGCTGTTTTAATTCCTTGAGGGCTGTAGTAATTGGGATTAGGCTCAGCTGTGAGTACAGAGTAAAAGAAGCCCCCAAATAAAAGTTACCTAAATGTAACGAATTTATTCTTTTCTTTCTTTCTTAATAAAATCAGTTTAGGGCTAGGGTGATTCATGGCGTGAGGAGTCCAGGCTCCTTTGATCTTGTCATCCACTATGTGAGGCTTCCATTTTCCAAAATCACTTCATGGTCTAATATGAGCTCTAGCTATCCATCTTCCAACTAATAGGAAGATTGAAGAAATCCAAAACAAAGCATACCTCTTCCATGTGCCTCAGTTTAGACATGTGCTTAATCTGCATTCCTGAGTGTGAACCCATTGTAAACAGGACCTCTTGAAGATGTTATTTTTAGTTAAGGTGTGGCCCAACTAAATGAGGGTGGGCCTTAATCTGGATTACTGGAGGCCTTGTAAAGAGCCATTAAATTGAAAGTCAGCAGGAATCCACAAGAGAAGGGACAGGACATTGCCATGTGACATGGAGCACAAATGCAAGCCAAGAAACCCCAAGGATTGTGGCAAGCCAGCACCAGACACCACTAACCTAGGGAGGAAGCAAGCCTTCTAGCCTCCAAAACTGTGAGACAATAAATTCCTGTTGTTTAAGCCAACCCATTGTGTGGCATTTTTCATAGCAGCATGGAAAACTAAGGCAATACCCTTCTGTAAGAGAGGCTGGAAAAAGTGGCTTTTGTTTTTTTGAAGTTAGCCAGTTCTCACCTAAAAACTTGGGAGTTCTGTTACTGTAGATCAGGGTTCAGTAAATTGTGACTCACAGGCCAGCTGCTTGTTTTTTGTAAATAAAATTTTATTGGAAAACAGCCACATGCATTTTAACTATTGGACTGCATACATGTATGGCTGGCTGCATTTTTAAAACACCTTTATTGAGATATAATTCACATATCATGTAATTCACCCATTTTAAGTGTATGAGTCCATGGCTTTTAGTAGGTTGGTGCACATATGAATCTATCACCACAATCAGTTTTAGAGCATTTTCATCACCAGAAAAATAAATTCTGTACCCTTTGGCTATTGTCCCCCAATCCTCCCCAACCTCCCCATCCTCCCATACAGCAACCAATAATCTGCTTTCTGTCTTGAAAGATTTGCCTATTCTGGACATTTCATATAAATGGTGTCATACAATATGTCGTTCTTTGTGACTGGCTTCTTTTACTTAGCATAATGTTCATCTATGTTGTGGCATGTATCACTACTTCATTCCTTTCAATTGCTGAATTATACTCTTTTGTATGGATATATTACATTTTGTTTATCCATTAATCAGTTGATGGACATTTGGGTTATTTCCACTTTGGAACCATTATGGATAATGCTGCTGTGAGCATTCATATACATGTTTTTATGAATGTATGTTTTCAGTTCTCTTGGGTATATATCTAGGAGTAAAATTACTTTGTCATATGATAACTTCATGTTTAAAAATTTGAGGAACAGCTAGACTTTTCAAAAGTGGCTTCACCATTTTACATTCTCATCAGCAATGTAAGAGAGTTCCCATTTCTATATATCCTTGTCAATATTTATTACCTGTCTTTTTTATTATAGTTGTCTTACTGTGTGTGAAGTGGTATTTCATTCTGGCTTGTTTTGTATTTCCCTTATGGCTAATGATGTTGAACATCTTTTCATATGCTTATTGGCCATTTGTGTATCTTCTTTGGAGAAATGTCTATTTAAATCCTTTGCTGATTTTTAAATTGGGTCATCTGTATTTTCATTATTGAGTTGTAACTGCTCTCTCTATATTCTAGGTATAAGTTGCTTATCAGATCTATGATTTGCAAAAATCTTCTCCCATTTTGTTGGCTATCATTTTACTTTATTGATGGTGTCCTTTAAAGCACAAAAGTTGTTAATTCTGATGACAGTTTATCTATTTTTTCTTTTCTTGCTCATACTTTTGGTGCTGTCTGTTGCTGCTTTTGCACAACAACAACAGAATTTAGCAGTTGCAGAAGAAGGAATTGTGTGGCCCTGGAAAGCCTAAAATATTTATTATCTAGCCCTTTAAGAAAAAAAAAAAGCCAACTGCAACCCCCTCCTTTAAAAGTGGAAAATGGATATTGGCTAACAGTGGACACTGTTATGAGAAATACATTCTGATTGTGTGAAAACTTCCTTAATATATCCCAGTGCAGAAATCTGCTAAATGTTTCAAATATGACATTCCACCTTCTCATAGCTTTTGAAAGGGTGCCAAATGTCACAAAGGCTATAGATCTTCTATAGTTTCTGTACTCTACTAGAACTTTTAATTTGCTTGATGACTTAGAGAATCATTGTCTTTACCATAGTACCAATAGAGAAAAATTTGGACCCTCTTATGGATGATGAACTGATAAGTTAGTTATCATTAGGATAGCACATCAGAATTTCTGATGACCTCACTTCACTTAGGTACAAGAAAACAATTGATAAGTCCAAGCTCAAGGTTAAGAGGACCACATTGAATACTGGGTATGGCTCCTGAGCTTATTATAGTCCATCCCTGTCCTTTCTAGAATTAGAGATGATTAGAGAGATGCTTGGATCTGAGTCCATGTCCCCTAAAACATAGACATATAATTGGAAAGAAAGAAGCCAATACGTAGAGAGAAAAACAGAAAGCAATGAAAATAGAGAACCTTGAAAAATACAATAAGCCAGTTATTATCAATTGTGATAAAAACTAATGCCTATTAATATCCATTTTCTCCTATTATTCCTGGGTACACAGCTAGATGATATTTCCCAGCTGTACCTGTATCTAGATAAGGTCATGTGACTAGATGTCATCAATGGAATGTGAGAGGAAGTGATATAGGTCATTTTCAGGCTGAGGTGGTTAAGAATAGATGTTGCCTTCTTTATTCTTTCTACTTTTCTTTCTCTGCAGGACAGATGTGGAGAATTCTGAAGACTCTTGAGACCCTATTGGAAAGTAGAGCCACTAGATGTAAGAAACCTAGGTCCCTGAATGACTTCATGGAAAAGAGCCCCTCACCATGTTTGTTAATCCATATTGAATGAGGACATGAGAAAGGAATAATCCTTTATTCTGTTAAGACACTGAAATGAAAAAAAAAACATATATGGATGACTTATTCTGACTAATACACCAACAGCTTTAAAACATTACCTTATGGATTTTGATGGGACTAAGTAATTTGGACAAACATATCATGTAAAAAAACCAATTATTTGAATAACAGTGATTAAAATTAACCTACAGTGTATGAGAAATAATACAGTACCACAGCTGGTGGCAATTCTTATACAGAAAGTTATATACCAGTTTCCAAATCCAGTTTATGGATTGAAAACTACAGCATGTGATCGTAAAGGTTGTGGATGATCTAGAGGACAGAGTCATTTACCCTGATAAAAATGTAAAAGTTTTCACCATATATGTCCACCATTGGAATCTGACATCATTTACAGTATTCAAAGTGCAGTCTCTTGAGGCAAGAGAACTCATAATACCAATACAAATGCCTCATAGATGGTTCTTAATAAACCATCTGCCTTACTGCTTCCTTCCTATACCTAAGACAAACCACAGAAAAGTTCATAAGCTCTACACATGGTTCTAAAAAGTTTTCAATGATGCCTTAAAGAAAACATTTGGCTCTCTGTTGGTAAATTAAATGCTCCCTCACCTGAAGAAAATCAGCTGATTACTGGTCTTTTTGCTCTGCCATGGTATACAATTGTTCCTAGTGTTGGGCTCCCATATGCTCAACTCCATATAGCTTCTCTAAATGTTTTTTTTTTTGAGACATGCCTTCTTTTATTAAATGACTGGTTGTTAGGCATTATTCATCAAACCAGTATGCCTGTTATCAATTTATTGCCTCTCAACTCCACATTTACGCTTTTGTTTGATCTGTAAAAAATGGATCTGAAATATTCTTCCTTTGCCAGGAGGCATGATGTTAAGTTTTGTCAGAAGAGTGAGCTTCCACATAGGTGGAAGGAATTTTCCTTCCTGGTTCTGGTAGCTCCTGGACAATGTCCAATTATTCACTAATTCTCAGTCTGTACAATTTTATCCAGTACTAGGTACCAGAATGGCACAGATTTCTCCAGTGTTTGGCTAACATGTGCTTTTTCCAGCTCTAGACTTGACAGCAGAGGCATAGACGGGAGCCCTAGAATGGCAAGAGTCTGTGCCCAGCTCAGTTTACTGCTCCCTGTACTCTCTTCTCAGACCCACCCGTGTACATGCCAGGGGCTCTGCAGTCTGGCTGACTAGTGTGCCAGCCACCAGAACTTTGCCCTGTGCAGCTGCCCAGAGCTACCCCTGCCCAGTATCTACACAGAAGTGCACTGGATTCCTGTAGCTCCCAGTTCCAACAGCAACCTGTGTGCTGACTTCCAGACTGTGGCCCACCTACTGACTTTAGCTCTCCTGTTCCCCAAGGGTTTGGTCCTGCTTGCCCAGCAACTAGTCATACAGGCATCATTATAACCATGAATCTTCCAATTCATGAACATGGTATGTCTCTCCATTTATTTAGATATTCCTTAATGTCTTTTACTAAAGTTTTATAGTTTCCTTCATATGTATCTTGCATATTTTTTTATTTTAACATTTATTCCTAGTACTTTACTCTTTATTGGGGTGCAGCAGATTTTAAATATTGATTTTGAATATCTAGCAATTTTGCTAAAGTCATATGAATTTTAATCATCCGTATATAGATTCTTTTGAATTTTCTATGTCTAAAGTCTTATCATCTGTGAATATAACAGTTTTTCCTCTTCCTTTCTAATCTTTATATTTTATTTCTTTTAATTTTTTATTTTATTTCTTTTTCTTGCATTATTGCACCAGTCACAAAACCAAATATAATGTTGAACAGAAACAGTGTAATGTCCTGTTTCGGGGATTAGCATATTGACATTATTGAGGGGGCATTATTCTTTGCAACACAGATGGAAATATTGTTGATTTTCCCCTTTTTTGTTGGTGAGTTTATTCATAAAGTAAATGAACCCTGAAATATAGATACTGCCTCAGTGAATCACATTTTTTATTTTGTATTCAATTTGTTAAATAATATAATTCAGTGTAAAATCTCAATTTTTCCTGCGTAGCATCTCTCCTCTTCTGGAAACTGCCCCTTCATTAATCCCAACTATGTCATTGCAAAAGAGGCATTTGACTTTACCTGGGCAAATCTGAAATCCTAAGATTTTTCAAACTGAGCCTGGTAAAACAGGTTGGTCTTTCTTAGCTGGTAGAATAGATCAGATCACAGACTTAGAAAGTGTCAGCAATGACATTCTCTTCTGACAGAGTTTTTTTTTTTGCAGTGAGGTAGATTGAAGCTGACATACAAAGAGAAGCCAAAATAGGAGATTGATGTAGAGTTCTGAGAACTTACTGATTCTGGTAATTCTTGAGGCCTGGCATCATTCCTTCCCCTTCAGTAGATATTTGTTCAGCCCTTCCTTTCATTGCAAAGGATATCATACCTTAGTATTTTTTCCAATAAATTTACCCTTTTAAGCCTATTTTATTTTATTATATGCACTTGCAATGAAAAGAGAAGAGGCCCAATAGCAAAAATATACAAACAGTTATCAAGTAAAAATTGAGGTAAAAAATTGAGTAAAAATACCTTAGTATTCCCATTATTCTGAATTAGCCAATCTTAATAGTTTAATACCTTTTCTGTATTTTTTTCTAAGCATATTAAATGTGTGAGATTCTATCACTTTATAATCTACTTTTGTCACTGTTTCACTCAGCAGTATATTGTGGAAATCTTTCTATGTCAAGACATATAAGATGTACTTTATCTTTTTTAATAATTGTATAATATTCTAGTGTATGGAATTAGCACAATTTATTTAATTAATTTCCTATTGATGGTCAGAGGATGTTCCCAATTTTAAGGTATTACAAAACAAAGATATAAAATTTATTAATTTATTCAGCAAAAATTATAATGCCCATATGATGTGCCAGGCACTTTTCTAGGAAAGATAATTTCTTGAGCTTCTATTTGAAGGAGAGGGAGAAATAAACAAGAAAAGAAATATATGTGGACAAAATAATTTCGCTTAGAAATAAGTTCTGAGAAGACAATAAAACAGATTTGATAGGGAGTGAATAATGTGGGTGTAGAACTACTTTTTTTTTCTTTTTTTTTTTTTAAGAATGAGAGCAAAGTTTTTTATTTGTTCATTTCTTGCACTTGAAATATTCTTCGATGACATCCTTGGCCTGAGATTCTTTGCCATAGTCCTTAACAACCACACAACTGCAACCAGCTACTTTACCGGTTTCCCCTCTCTGTTGACTTTACAGAGGCCTACCCTTTCGCCTAGTTTTTAGTTGTCGTCAACCTTAATTAGGTTGATTTGGTGCTCAGCACAAAGGGCCTCCACCAGCTTGACATACATGGGTTCATCACAGTTGGATGCAAGCACACAAAGATGGGCTTGGCGCTTGTCTAAGGCTTTGGCAGCTTGGCGGATTCCACGTGCTAGGCCCTGGTGAATGAGGGCGGTTTTCAGCACCTCTTGTAATGCAGTGTAAACGTCCATTACACCTCCAGCAACAACGCCTTCCTCGGCCACGGTGGTGGATTACGGGTGGAGCCGAATCTTGAAATCACTCAAGCCTCCGCCTCCGCGTACCTCCACGGTGGCAGGGAAAGAACTAGAACTTCTTTAGATGGGGGATCTGGACCATTTCCACAAGGTGACCTGAATCCTGAGTGATACAGAAGAGCGAGACCTGTGAGATTAAGGCAGAGAACTCAGTAAGAGCAAAGGCCCCCAGGCAGTAACAGCTTGGTGGGTTGGAGGAAGAAAAAGGAGGCAGGTGTTATCAGTTGCAATCAGTAGAAACCAATCTAACCAGTTTAAGCAGGTAAGAAATTTATGAAAGGATACCTGGCAGCTCACAGAATCTTTGAGATGGCCAGGTAGCCCACCTTAGAGTCTGGACCACCAAAATAAACTTGCAAGAACTGCTGAGGTTAAAGAGAAGCACATTTAAAATTTTGACAGGCACTGCTAAATTGTCCTCCTAAAATGGTATAGCAATTTATACTCCCACCAACAATATATGAGCCTGCCACTTTCCTCAAAGCTTTGTTAATTCTAGATTTGTATTTTAGAGTAGGTTTGTAGAGCTGGACCCATCTGGACTCAATTCTGGCTCTGTAACTTAGTAATTGAGCATCATTGGGCAAGTTAGTCCACTACTGTGGACTTCATTTACCTTATGTGAATGATGTGGGGATGATAATCATGTTGATGAGAGTGCTAGTTGTCCCCTAATATCCTTTCTTCCCTTCTTCTATACTCATAGAACCCCCAATTTTTAGTTGCATCATAGCTATCCAGGATCAATAGTAAATTACTAGTCTCCCTTAGTCATGACTAGCATCAAAACTTGCAGAATGGGTGTCAGCAGTTTGTAAGGAAATTCTGGAGATAGTAATGAAGCACTTTTTTAAAAAAATGCTGCGTCACAAATATTCCTTATAGCACAAAGGATAATAATAGAAAGAAAAACTCAGGTATTTATGCCTCTGAATTAAAAAGTGATTCAGAAGTGTCAAATTCTGAATGTGAAGAAGTTTTAGAAATATCTTCAGTGGTTTGTTTTGCTTACATACTCCTTTTTATGTATGCACAGAAGGGGTAAGTAATTAAATCCATGTCTAAATAAATCTAAAACATGTATTCCAATAAGTACTCAATTCTAGGTGATAAGAAAGCATTGTCACAGTTTAACTGGAAGTATTTTTAATATTCTTAGATACAAGTAAAACCACAGAAACTGTCTCTAATATCCATGTGACAGCTTAAGCTTTTTGTTGATCTCAGAAAAGATAATCTTGCAGCTAATCCATTTCTCTAGTAGTGGGATCCTTTGATTGGATTAGATTCAATTGGGGGCCTTTGATTGGGTTACTTCAGTGAGGCAGGACCCAGGGTGGGTCTTGGTCCTTGTACTGGAGCCCTTTATAAACAGAGGACTAAAAAGCTAGAGACACACAAAAAAGGGTGGCAGAGACAGAAAAACCCCAAGAGGCTGAGGGAGAAGTCCTGGAGGCTGGTTCAGCGGAGCATAGAAGCTTGGAAAGAGGTCCCCAAAACGCTCAGAGAGGAGGCCCTGAGGAGTAGGGAGAGACGAGCTAAATACCTGATCGACTGCAGCTGAGCTTGGGCAAGAAGTAAGCCCTGAGGAGAAGGCAGAGACCCAGACAAGCAGATGTCTCCATGTACCTTGCTACATGGAAGGAACCAGGATTGCCAGCAGCTGACCTTCAGTGAGACAGCATCTCTGATGATGCCTTGATTTGGACACTTTCACAGCCTCAGAGCTGTAAGCGTTTAGCCTAATAAATTCCCAATATAAAAGCCAACAGATTTCTGGTACATTGCTGCCAGCAGCGTTTAGCAAACTAAAACAGTCCATTCTTATCTTCTGTAGTAATAGAACTCTCATGTTTAGTGGGGCACATGACTACCAAGAATACAAATTCAGTCTAAGCTCTTTATAAATGTTAATTCATTTACTTCTCAGAAGAAGCCTATGAGGAATGTACTATTATTATTTCTAGTGTACTGCTGAGGAATATGAAGTGCAAAAAGGATAGAGAATTCAACCAAGGTCACACATTTAGTAAGCAGTAGAGCCAGGATTTGAATACAAGCAGTCTGGTTCCAGAGTCCATCTTTTAAACACAAGGCTATACTGGGGAGATAGAATATATAAGTGAAATATCAAGAGGCATAAAGAATCAATCCAAAAGCATCAATATCCAAGATTTTTAGGAAGAGAATACAAAGAATGTAGGGAAGATATATTTGAAGAAACAACTTATAATTTCTCAGGACAAATGAAAGATATGAATCCTTAAATTGAAAGGTTAAATAAGACATTGAATATATTATAGTAAAGCTTAGACACAAGGTAGTGAAATTTTAGAAAATAAGGGATGCAGAGACAATTCTAAAAACTATCAGATATAACCTACAAAAGGAATAAAAATTATAGAAGTCATATTCTCATCAACAACATTGAATTTAAGAAAAAAAGTGTAGTATCTTCTAAACATTAAGGAAAAGAACTTTGAACCCAGAATTCTATAGTTAGCCAAAACATCTTTCGAATAAAGGGTGAAAAAAGTATATTTTAAGACATCTCAAGGCTCAGAATTTATCACCTGCAACCCTCAGAGAACTGCCAAAGGATCCAAACTAAAATGAAGAAGCAGTGATATACAAGAAACAATGGTGGACTTGCAAATTAGTAAAATTTATTATTGTTCAAGTAAATATTGTTTATAAAGCACTTCTTAACAACAGCCTGGCATATATATTCTAAATAATATTTTGTCAGGTTATATTTTCCAAAAGGTGGCCACAGGAATGTTTTCAGTTCCACATGCTTTTCCAGAAATTTGTCACTCCAACAAGATGTGGAGTCTGTTTCTCCTCCATTTGAAGCTGGGCAGGCTTGCTACTTATTATCATAATCTCTTATTTTCTCTTCTTTTTTTTTAACTTTTAATTTTGAAATAATTTCAAACTTACAAAAAAGTTGGAAACAAAATAAAAAAATAATACAGATAATTCCGATATACGCCCTAAATTTCTCAACTTTTAACATTTAGCCATAGTTGTTGTAACTTCCTTCTGGCTCAGGATCTCACATAAGATATTAAGTATATCATTCATACATGAACATATGTAAGCAATAAGTGTATAGTAAAAGTTGTGAACTTACAAAACAAGCATGCATATCATCATACAGGTCTCCCATACATCACCCCACACAGGGTGGGTGTTAATCCTTTTACTGGAGTCCTTTATAAATGGGATGAATGCAGAGAGAAAAAAGCTGCAGAGAGAAAGCCAGAGGAAGCCAGGCATATGACATATGACAGAGGAGTCCAGGTTGGCAGGTAATTTCCAGGTAGTAAAGCATTTTATGGCCTCAGAACTGTAAGCTTGTAAGTTAATAAATCCACATTGTAAAAGCCAATCTATTTCTGGCATATTGCTTTTGGTAGATTTTAACAAACTAAAATACATACCAAATGAAAATATATTTCAGTAATAAAGGTGAAATAAGTAAATTTTCAGGCAAACAAAAACAAAAAATGTCATCACTGGCAAACCATACTAAAGGAAATAATAAAGGATATTTCATTCAGGAAGAAAGAAGAGTATACCAGATGGGAGCTTGGAGTTACAGGACAATATGAAAGCAAGGAAAAGCAATATGAATAAATTATGTCTACATAAAATAGTAATAATGTTTTTTGAAGGGTTTAAAATGTAGAGAGAATTAAAATCCGTGATTAACAGTAGCACATAAGTCAGGAGAGGTGGAATTAAATTCAGTTAAAGTGTTCTCTTTTCATTGCCAAATAAAAGATAAAATATTAATATATATTAGATATTAATAAGTCAAGGGCACATAAGGTAAAACACATAAAGAATAGTAAGGCATATGTAATTGCCAAGCTGATAAAAGGGACAAAAGGAACAATAAATCATATCCAGTCAATCCAAAAGAAGACAAGAAAGGGAGGAAAAGGAGCATAGAAAAGGTAGGACAAACAAAATGAATACTAAGATGGTGGATCTAAATTCATACATATTCATAATTATGTAAAACTTAACTGCATTATCCAATGAAAAGATTACAACTTTCCTACTGGGAAGGAAAACAACCATGTGCTGTTTACAAGAAACACACTTTAATAATACAAAGATTTGAAAATAAAAAGTTAAATCAGGTAAACACTAACTGAAAGCTGGTATAGATATATCACTATCACATGAAGTAGACTTCAAGGAAAAATGTGCTCCTAGAAGTAAAAAAATTTAAATTTCATAAAGATAAAATATTTAATTTACCCAGAAGATATAATAATTTAAAAATTTTAAGCACATAATAACACAACCTCAAAATGTATAAAGCAAAAGGACAGAACTACAAGGAAAAATAAATCTTCAACCACACCTCTTGCAGTAACTGGGAGAATAAATTGATAAAAAATTCAGTAAGCACATAGAAGAAACAGCATGATTATCAACATTGACATAATCACTATTCATAGAATACTGCACTCCACAAATGCAGACTATACATTATTTTTTAGAGCACAGGAATCATTTATAAACACCATATTCAGGGCTTTAAAGCAAGTATCCACAAATTTCAAATAATTGAAATCATGTAAAGTATATTCCCTGGTCATAAGTGGAATTGAGATAGAAATCAATAACAGGAAAAAAGAAAACCTTTTTGTGTTTGGAAATCAAACCATACAGTTCAAAATAAATCATGGAAAAAAGAAATCACAATGGAACTTAGAAAATTCAAAATATGAACTGAATGATAATGAAAATACTGCAAATCAAAACTATTGCAACTAAAGTAGTGCTTAGAAAGTCAGTTACAATTTTAAATGTATGCATAAGAAAAGAAAAAGACAACTAAATTTAAATTAGAGTCATCTGCAGAAGATAGAAGCAGAATAACACAAAAAATGTAAAAAAGAGGAAACACTATTAACATCAGAAATGAATAAAATAGAAAACAAATATTCAATAGAGAGGATGAACATTTCTAAAAGTTGAGTTCTTTGAAATAACAACAACAAAAAAGGATAAATCTCTGGGACAATGATAAAAAATCACAAGTAATGTCAAAATATGTAAGGGGAAAACATTGGGAAAAGGATAATATTATGAATTATTTTGCAGGTAGATTTGAAATTTAAGAAAACTGGACATATTCTAGAAAAACAATAAAATGGACATAAGAAAAAAACTCAATGGTCTTATAACTATTAAAGAAATCAAGTCAATAATTTAAAATATTCCCATAAGGGAACCACAGCTCATTGGTGGTAAATTCCATCAAATATTTAAGGAAGAAACAATGTCAATCATATGTAAACTCTTCCACAGAACAGAAAAAGAAAAATATAACTCATTTTATGAGGCCAAATCTGACAAGTACATTATAAGAAAAGAAAATTCCTAACAATTTCTCTCATAAACATAGATGAAAAAAAATCATAACATCAGAATAAATCTTGTGACATGTAAAATAGATGTCACAACCATGTTGGTTTTATTCCAGGAAGGCAAAGTTGTTTTAACATTGTAATATCAATGTAATTCCCCACATTAACAGATAAAAGGAGAAAAATCATATGAACATCTGAACAGATGTAGTGAAAGCATGTGATGAAAGTCAATACCCATTCATTAAAAAAAAACACAAAAAACCTTTACCTAACAACAAATAAAAAGCAATTTCCTCAATCAGTCTGATAAAGGGTATATACATAAACCATTCCAAAGCATCATACTTGATGCTGAAATGAAAAAAAATTTCCTCTGATACTGAGACTGAGACAAAGATGACTGCTATCACCATTTCTAGCCAGCATTTTATGGAGGTCCTACAAAAATGAGGCCATTGTATGGAGGCCATTGCAATAAGGTTCAAAAAAGGAAGCAAAATACATGAAAATCTAGAAAGAAGAAATACTATTATTATTTGTGGATGACATGCTGGTGTATATAAGAAATCCAATATTATGCTTATATTAACGTTAAAAGAAATTTTAGCAAAGTTCCTGGACATGGTGAACATGAAAAAGTCAATTACATTTCTATATATTAGAAACAAATTGTTAGAAAATGAAATTTGATTAAAGATGGCATTTACATTAGCATGAATAAATCACACATAGGAATATGTGGAAGATTTCTATACACAAAACTATAAAATATTGAGTGAAATTAAAGACATGAAATGAAGAATATTCCATTTTTCAAGAATTGAAAGATTCAACATTATATAAATGTCAGTTCTTCATAAATTAGAATGATCTCAATTCAAAGTCAAAGCAGAATTTTTGTAAAATTTGACAGATTCTAAAAGTAATGTAAAAGCAAAGGATCAAGATTATCCGTTACAAATTGAAAAAAAAGAAAAAGAATTGAGAGGATTTTTAAAATCACATATAAAGACATAAAAGATATAACATTAAAGTAATTAAGACAGTGTTCTATTGATGCAATATAGAGAACTAGAACAATTGGCCAGAGATGGAGTTTAGAAACAGATCATTTTCATATGGACAGTTAATTTATTTTTTAAAAAGGTTATTCTATAGAAGAGTAAAGAAAGTGTTATCATTTCATTAAGTAATTCTGGGGCAAATTGGATATCTATGGAAGATAAAAAGACAACTCCTACTTCTAAATGTGAAAGTAAGCAGTAGCATTTCTAGAAGGTGATATATGAAAAGATCTTGCTTGATGTTAGAAAATAATTCTTTAAAAGAACATAAATAGGCACTAACTATAAAGCAAAAGATCAATAAATTGGACTACATTAAAATTTAAAAGCTTTATTCATCAAAAGATACCATTAAAAGATTGAAGAGAGAGCGCTCTGCCATTTTTGGTCCTGCCATGTGACAGAAAGGAGAGGTTCAAACAGCTGAGGCCCCAGAGAGAGATGAGCCTTTTGGCTGATATCTTACAGCTGAAATCAGGAACAGAGCAGAACAGCGAGACTGATACAGGATGCCCAGAAAGAACCCTATCCCAGGAGAGAGAGGACTATAGGATCACTTAAGCAAGAAGCCTTAAGAGGCTGGGCCCACTGAACTCAAGAGGAAAGGATGATCCCTGAGGGGAAGGCAGAGACCAGCCAGAGTTTGGTGGCCATCTTGCTTCAACACATGGTGACTTTGGTGAAAAAGCACACTTATGGTACTTGAGTTGGACTTTTTATGGCCTTGTAACTGTAAGCTTTTACCCCCAAATAAATACCATTTATAAAAGCCAACAGGTTTCTGGTACTTTGCATTGGCATCCCTTTGGCAGACCTAATACAAGCCAAAAGCTTGAAATCAACAAACGAGGAAAAGAAAGGAGATGCTACTTTGTGCATTGCCAAGTGATGGAAAAGCCAAAGAACTCTAAAGATTGCCAGCCAGCCAGATGATACCAACCCCAGGAGGAAGCAAGCCTTCTAGCCTCTGAAATGGCATGAGAATGAACGATACTGTGTAGGCAGAATGCAGAGGCAGCTATACAGAGTCTAAGATGGAAGCTACAAGAGATTTGCCAGCTCTTCTTTTCTTCCAGTACATTCCTAAGATACACAACTGGTAATGGAGATTGATTTTAGCTTATATCATTAAAGTGAACTATTCTAAAGAATATAAAATCTCTATCTCTCATCTGTCCTTCTATGTAATTTCTTTCAAGAATTCTCTCAGTATTCATACATTTTTTCATTTATATTTTTGAAATATAAACTTTTTTTTTGAGGTTCCAAGGCTGGGGAATGAGTCCGGAACCTTGTATGTGGGAAGCCAGTGCTCAAGCACTGAGCCACAGCGGCTCCCCTGAGTTGGTTTTTTCATTTGTTTGCTTGTTGTTTGTTTATTTGTTTTTAGGAGGCACTGGGAACCGAACCCAGGACCTCCTATGTGGGAAGCAGGTGCTCAACCGCTTGAGCCACATCCATTCCCCAAAATATAAACTTTAATAGCAATAATAACTAAATATGAGGAGCCTCATTGGTTTCCCCAAGTATTTTAGAATGTCTACATTCCAAGCATTTGTAGTTCATAAGCCATTAAAGTAAGAGAAACATACACATGAACAAACTCACAAACTTCCAAGGCAGTTTGTTGGGGCAGCTGGCAACTTAATTTTTCTGAGTAAGAGTGCTGGAGGGGAAAAAATAAAGCATGAAGTAAACCAAAAATATGCCCTCCATTTTAATTATCATTTTACCAAAGATATTTTAAAATTCCAAAAGGAAGAAAGGCATAAAGGCAAAACAGAAAACAGTTCTACCCAAGAAAAATGAATTGGAAATATTAAAATGGCAAAGCCTTTGTCATTGTTTTACATATCTTATATTCAGGACTCCTTTCTGAGGATAAAACTTTCACTTTTCTTTCAGTGGGGAAGACTACAATGTTGTTGCCCTTTTCTCTTTGATTGTAGTTGTTCTAAACCTAAAAGTACACTTAGGCATAAATATCCAATCTAGATAAAACTTTGAGTTAATCATTGTTTATGAGGGAGTTTTGCATTTCTTAGGACATGCCTTTTGGCTTACTAAACTTTCTAAGTCTGAATGCTTTTTTTGGGTATTTCTTCATAATCGTAGTCATTTTATATTACAGTTTTTTGCTTATGTTTTACTATTTTAACAGATAATAAGTACCTTGAGGATATATGTATGGCTCATCTTTGTATTCTTGTTAGTACATAAAACTGTAAGTCCAAAATGAAGGAGAAATAAGGTATTTCTCAGACAAAAGAAGAGTAAATTCATTGCTTTTATACCTACTTTAAAAAAATACTTTTTTAAAGATTTATTTATTTACTTTATCCACTTTAAACCCCCCCTTCCCCGTTTTGCTGTTTTTGTGTCCATTTTGCTGGGCAATTCTCTGTGTCTGTTTCTTGCCATCTCTTCTCATCCTCCTCCTCCAGTCTTCACCAGGATTCGATCCTGGAGACCTCCGATGTAGGAGAGAGGTGTTCTGCCACCAGCGCCACCTCGGTTCCTGGTTTTTGGAGCATCTCGTCTTGTCTCTCCCCTGCGTCTCTCTCCTGTTACATCATCATCTTGCTGCCTGGCTCCCGGGGCCTGGCAGCTCACCAGCACACAGAGCCTGGCAGCCCATGCACCTTCTATATATATATATGTTTAATTTTACCAGGAGGTCCTGGGGATCAAACCCAGGTCCCCTCCATATGGCAGACGGATGCCCAACCATTTGAGCCACATCCGCCCCCTTTAAGAAAATATTAACAAAATATCTTCAGGTAGAAGTAATATGATATAGATAAAAAATGTACATCTATATAAAGGAATGAAGAACATTGGAAATGGAATAAATGGAGATAAAATAAAACATTTAATGTTATTTTTAATTGCTCTAAAAGATAAGTAATTGTTTAAAGCAAATGTGGTAACAATGATTTGTGTGATTATAGCATATGAAAAGATAACATATAGCATAAAAATGAAATGTGTGAGAACAATGGTACAATAAAAGGGAGGGAAGATAGGTAATATACTATCATAGGGGCCTCACACTACATGTGAATCAGTATAATATTATTTAAAAGTAGATTTAGATTATCTCCACATGGGCCAGCTCTCTGCTCGGGCCAGCTCACTGTGCAGGCCAGCTTGCCTTTCACCTGGAGGCCCTGGTAATTGAACCCTGGAACTCCTAAATGGTAGACAGGAGCCCAATCACTTGAGCCACATCCGTTTCCCTGGAGAATTTTTAATAAGGTTGATTGTGAAAGTGTAGAAATGAATGGTAACACATAATAGTAATTATAACTAACTTTGCTGATTTATAAATGTGATTGTGGCTGAAAGGGGTATTCTGTGGACATAAATTTCAATTAAAAGGAAGCTAGGGAATAATCTAGGGAATGTATAACAGTGATTTCAATGGTGGATGAAGATTGTGTTTAATAGTATAAATATAAGAATGTTCTTTTACAAAGTGTTAAGAATATGGTGATACATGGGAAAATTACAACTAATGTATCTTATGGATGATAGTTAACAGTAATATTGTAATAATTTTGCTGCAATGGCAAAAAAGATGTATCAAATCTAAGGGACAAAATAGGGGGTTATAAGAGGGTATGAGATTTTTCCTTTTGGAGTAATGAAAACGTTTTAAAATTGACTGAGATGATGACAGAACAACTCTGTGATGAATATGAGAGCCACTGAATGTACACGTTGAATGGATTGTACAAGGCATGGGACTGTATAACACAGGGAATCCAGTGGTGGAAGATGGACTGTGGTAAACAGAACAAATATAAGAACATTATCTCATGAACAATAACAAACATACAATACTAATACAGGGTGTTAATAATTGGGTGGGTTGGGGGAAATACATAAAATGTAAGATATGGGCTATATTTAGTGGTTATTTTGATAATGCTATTTCATAGTTTGAAAGTTTCACATTGATTCAAGGTGTTGATGGTGGGATAATGTATGGGAGCCCTGTATAATGATATGCCTGTTTGTTTTGTAAGTTCACAACTTTTACTATTCACTTATTGTTTACTTATGTTCATATATGAACGATATACTTCAGTAAAATTTTACTAAAAATTAAAAAGCTTAAAAGAGGCAAGCCACAGAGAGGCAGAATATATTACAGTACATCTGTCTAATCTACAAAGAACTCATATCCAGAAAAGCAATAAGACAGACAAACTAATAAGAAAATTGGCAAAGATTTGAACATTTTACAGAACAGTATCTAACCATCTATTGAGTGTACAGAAAGACACTCAACCTGCTTATTTAACAAGAGAATGCAAATTCATGCTACAGTGAGATAACATATACATTTACCAGAATGACTAAAGGAAAAAGAATAATAATGTTAAGTGTTGGTATATATGTGAAACCACTAGTACTCTCATATACTGCTGTTCAAAATACAAATTAGTATACTCACTTTAGAAAACTTTGTCAGTGTATGCTAAAACTAAATATATACAATCATATGATCTAGCAGCTCCACTCCTAGGTATATACCCAACAGAAATGTATGCACACATGCAACGAAAGACATATAGAAGATAGTTCATAGCAGCATTATTTGTGATCATCCCAATTTGGAAACAGTTCAACTGTCCAACTATATAAAGGATAAATAAATTGTAATTTATTCATACAATGGAACACTTCCTAGCAATGAAAAATAATAATCTATTTTACACAACAAAATTGATGACATTTATAGGTATAATATTAAACGAGTGATTCCAGACATACACAGTTATACTATATTATTTCTCTCACATAAGGTTAGAAAACCAGTCTGAACTAATTTATGGTGAATAGAAGTCAAGAGACTGGTTACCTCTGGGAAGGGGAGGGTGTATAGTGATTGAGATGAGGCGTGGGGATGGGGTTTCTGGGATGCTGGCAATTTCTTGACCTATGTGGTGGTTACATTGGTATATTTGTTTGTAAAAGTTTATTGCACTAAATATTTATATGATTTGTCTGCTTTTCTATATGTTTATAATAATTCCTTGAAATATTTTTAATGTACTACTCACTCTTCATAGAACAAGAACTACATAAAAAAAAATCTAGTTCTTGGCAGCCATGTTTGACAGATGCACTCAGGACAATTCCTGGCTCTCATATTTGCTTACTCCCTGTGAAATCATGCTTTCTCTATGTTCCAGTTGAGTTTCTTGCTTCCCACCAGCTCAGCCATATTTAAAAAACTATTTTTGAAATTTTATGTATCATTTTTCAGGATTTGGTAGTGAGAGAGGTTTCTCTGCACATATATTCTGGGGGGAAAAAAGGTGGCCAGAAGGCACTAAATTTTTTAAATTCAGAAATTGTGTTTTTCTGAAGTCAGAGTCAATACTATTTCTATGAAAACTTTGGTGATTCTTCTAGAAAAGCTGGCTATCAAGATACAACTCTTACTACAAATATGACAAATATGAAATTTATAGCTAAAATACTGACTGTACAAAAGTCATCTCTTTCCAGATATATATATATGTAGGTTAAAATTTTGAAATAAGCAAATGTTCTCAAAACCTCCATATCCTCAAGAGGGGGAAGAAAATGACAATCAATAAAGATTCTATTGCAAGATTATTTCTTTCTTCATGCCAAAGAGTTTCCTAACAACTGGAATATGAATATGACACACTGAAATTCATATATATGACATTCTTTTTCATTTCATTTGCGTGAGCTAAAATTAAATATTAAAACTTACTGGAAATGCTTCTTTAAAACAAACCTACAACCATTCACTAATAAAAATGCAGACTCTTAAAAATAGTTTAAAAGAGCACTTCAGAGTTATCAAAAAGATGAAATTATTTGGCAAGAAAGGAGACAGAAGAAAAGATTTGGCAAGATTTACGACTAGCTCAGCATTTTCCAATCCCAGGGTAAAATCAAGATATTTAACAGCTAGAAAAAGTATACACAAAATATACATGCAACTCAATTGTTGCTGTTGACACAATTTGTTCTTTAAGGTTGCACTTTCTAAAAGTCATCCAATATTACTTCCTTTTCTATTTTTCTTTTTAAATTAAGTGTATCCCATTTTGGGTAGTGTTTAGTTATTTTTCATACCTTGTTTTTAGCTACCTCTCTTAAAAATTCATACTAGAATAAGACATGTTTAATGTTTACATTAAAAAAATAAAATTGTGTTTTTATTGGCTATTTTATAATAAGTGCTTTTAGGTTTTTATATTTGAAATGTGTTTACTATTTCATTTTCATGAATCTTGAAAATTTTAAAGAAAACATTCACCTTTGTACTCATCTTTCAATATTATGAGAAATAAAATGCAATCATAGCTATATTTTCATTTTGTCTTGGTTTGGGAATCACTAGTTTGTATGGTATTGATTCTAGGAAATGTGTTACCTGTTGAGACTTCATTTATGCTTTCAGTTGTGTTCAAGTTCTATAAATATTCCATTTGTCTATTCTCGGCTTCCTAAGTGCCAGAAATATATAAATTAGATCAAGCTTTTTTATTTTGTTGTTCAAATCTTCTATATCTCCACTAATTTTTTTCACCTGTTTGACCTATTAATTTCTGATTGAGGAGTGTTAAATCTCCCTCAATGAGTGAGGTTTTCTCATTTTTTCCCTTTAATTCCTCCTCATAAATGTATACTTTTAAATTTGTAATTTATAAATGATATTATAAATGATAATATTTATAAATTACAATAAATTATATATAAGTATATAGTATATAGTATAATTGTAATGTACATTATAATTTATAAAGTTTTTTGCTTTATAAATTCCAATCTTATGTTCTTATATATAAGTTTAGGATTGTGATACATTCTTGGCTGATTATACCTTTTATTATTACTATGCAGTGTTTCTTTTTTAAAAAAATTATTTATTTAATTTTTATCCATTTTTAAACCCCCTCTACTCCCGTTTTTGCTGTTTTTGTGTCCATTCGCTGGGCAATTCTCTGTGTCTGTTTCCTGCCCTCTCTTCTCATCCTTCTCCTCCTGTCTTCACCGGGATTCAATCCTGGGAAACTCCAATGTGGGAAAGAGGCATTCTGCCACCTGTGCCACCTTAGTTCCTGGTTTTTCGGCACCTCTCGTCTTGGCTCTCCCTTTGTGTCACTCTCCTGTTATGTCATCATCCTGCTGCTTGGCTCAGCGGGACCTGGCACGCCCGCATGTGGGGCCTGGTGTACCCACGCACAGGGCCTGGTGACCCGTGCACCTTCTATATTTTTCTTTATTTTACCGGGAGGTTCTAGGAATTGAACCTAGATCCCTCCATATGGGAGATGGATGCCCAACCATTTGAGCCACATCTTCCCCCTTTCAGTGTTTCTTTTTAATCCCAGTTAAAACTTTTGGCTTTAAATGATATTTTTTACTCTTATTAATATTTTTAACTTATCTTCTTTTAATTTAGTATTTTCTTGATGTATCTTTTTCTACCTTTACTGTCAAACTTCCTTATAGTTTTAAGTTTTCTCTTATAAGCATGACAATGATGGAATTTATTTTTGAAATTTGTTGTGAGAATCTCTTTCAATATGTAAACTTAATTTGTTAAAAATGATTATAGATATATTTGGAGCAGTTTCTACATTTGTAGTTACAATTGTATTTATTTGCATTTTCTATTAACTGCATTTTATCACCATGTCTAATTTTCCTTTCATTACATTGTATTGAAAAATTTTGTTGCCTTTTTTTCCCTGTTCTTTTTTATTTTTTCAGGCCAGTAAAAAGTTTATTGAGAGAAATGAGGGAAAAGAAAAGTACACATCCAGACATGGATGCAGGCTATCTCCAGGCAAAGAGGAGCATCTGGGGTTGGAGGGCTGCCATTATTAAAGCTGTTTTTCACTCCTCCCCTTTCCTAATGTTGGGGGAGAGCCCCAGCTGTTTGCTGTTCTGATTGGTTGCCCCATCTGTTAGCTCTCAGGGGATCAATGATGAGGCCTTTTGTTTGGAGTTATCTGGGACCAATGGGGAGGCCTGTTTGGAGTTATCCTGGGCTTCCCTTTGACCCTGGGAGAGTTTCAAATGGGACCTCATGGCCAGGGTTTTGGCAGGGTCTTTTCAGCTTTGTTCTTAGTAGCAGCCTTCTTTTGGGCTTTCTGGGTAGGGTCTTATGGCCATGTTCTCTGCCAGGTCCCAGCTATCACTGTCTTTCCTCTTTTCCCTGTACTAATCTTTTGATTCCTATTCTGGTTTGGAAACTATGGAATATATTTCTATTCTTCTAATAGTAACCCGTAATTTTTAAATGTAAGTAATTATGTTAAAATTTTATAACAGTGTTTGTAATTACTTGGTATTTTTTTCCTTCTTTTGAAGACAACATGAACTTTATCCATTGAACACCAAGCCCAACTCCAAATTATATAATTGTTGCATAGTGATTCAGATTTGACCTTTTTCAAAGATAAGAAAATATTTTCATGAAAGAGTTCATTAACTAATTGACATACTTTATAAGTTTCAGAACTCACCATTTTTGTAAAATCTCATACCTTCCTTCAAGGTTTACTAACCTGCTGGTAGCACTTTTAGGGAAGAAAATGTGTAGGGTGAATTTACTTAATCTTTATGACAACAATTATTTTTATTTTTATTTTGCACTTAGTATAGCAATTATCTAGGTATGAAGTCCTAGTTAGACAAGTAGTTTCTCTCAACTCTTTGAGGAATTATGCCATTTTCTTTTGACATCTACTGTTCTCTTGAAAAGTCTGTCATTCATTTTTTTTTTAAGATTTATTTTATTTAATTTATTCCCTCCCCCCTTGCCACTTGCACTTACTCTCTGCTCTCCATGTCCATTTGCTGCGCATTCTTCTGTGTCTGCTTGTCTTTTCTTCTTGTCTTCTCTTTAGGAGGCACTGGGAATCGATCCTGGGACCCTTCCATTGTGAGAGAGAGGCACTCAATCGCTTGAGCCACCTCGACTCCCAGGTTTGTTGTGTCCCTCATTGTCTTTTTCCTCTGTGTCTCTTTTTTGTTGCATCATCTTGTTGTACCAGCTCTCCGCACGTGCCAGCTCTCTGTGTGGGCCCGCTTGCCTTCACCAGGAGGCCCCGGGAATCAAACCCAGCACCTCACATATGGTAGACGGCAGCCCAATCGCTTGACCACATCTGCTTCCCTGTCATTCATTTTTATTTAATGTCTACTCTCTGAAAACTTTTAAGGCTTTTCTCTTTACTTTTGATATTTTGTGGTTTCAGTACGATGTATCCAGGTATATTTTTATTTATCCCACTTAGTATTTGAGTACACATTTAAACAGATGTTCTCGTGTGTATTTTTTAATTCAGAAAAATTCTCAGGTTTTATCTCTTCAAAAACTTAATTTCCACCATTCACATACTTGCATACTTCCAGTGCTTCTGTAACAGATGTATGTTGGAGACACTCAATCTACGCTACATATCTATTAACTGCTCTTTCCCGTTATAATATATTTATATCTCTGCTGTAATTTGGGGAAATTTCTTAGGGCTATCATCACATTTATTAAATCTCTTTTCTATTATAGCCATTGTAGATATTATCCATTGTCTTAACTTACATTATTTCAACTGTATTTCTAATCGAGTTTAAAAATATTTGTTTGTGTTTCATTTCTGCCTGATTCATAATTCTTTGCCTGTTCTTTTTAATAATGCCATTCCTTTATTTACCTATATGAGGCAGTTCAGTTTCTTCTAGAGTGAATTTATATTCTGAAGTTTGATTTTCTTGACTATCTTTCATTGTATGAAATTACTTTATAGGTTTGGAATTTGTAGTTTCAATTTGAGTGGGAAGGTTTTTTTATATTTACTTTTCTCTCTCTTCTCCTCTTTGCTCACTTTTCCCTGTACAGATATTTGAAGTTGTCTCTGCCAGCCTACCCTCCCCACTGGGTAGAGCAAGATTTTACAATATCAATTACGGATTTTCTGTTTCAGAGTAAATTGTGGCTGTCTCAGTTCCCCATTGAGCCAGAGTTCCCCATGAGTTCTGCATTGAAACTTCCTTTTACTATTCTCCTGGGATTTTCTTGTACTTTATCCTGATTTATATCTCTTCTTTCCTATGTCTACACCTTTCTTGGTTTACTCCCTCATTTTAGTGAAGCATTACCTTTTTGAGAAGTGGAAGTGAGGTAAATTTTGGAGAATATTCATTTCTGAAAATGTTTTTATTCCACTCTTACTTAATGAATAGTTTGTCTGGGTATAGAATCTAGGCAGGAAAATTGCCCCATTTGTTAGCTAGCCTTTTTTGTTATTTCTGAGAATGCTGATTCAATTTTTATGCACAATCTTTTTCATATGACTTGCTTTTCCTTTCTGAAAGGTTTTATGGTCTTCTTTATATCCTGATGTTCTGAAATTTCATAATGATGTTGTATTAGTCAGCCAAAGGGGCACTAATGCAAAATACCAGAAATCTGTTGGTCTTTATAAAGGGTATTTATTTGGGGTAGAAGTCCACAGTTACCAGGCCATAAAGCATAAGTTTCTTCCCTCACCAAAGTCCATTGCCTCGTGTTGGAGCAAGACAGCTGCTGATGTTTGACACGGTTCAGGCTTCTTAGGTTCCTCTCTTCCCGGGGCTGCGTTTCTCTCCGGTCTTAGCTCCTCTCTCTCCTCCACAAGGTCAGCTGTAGACGATGAGGCTCTCCAGGCTTTGCTTCTCTCCACAAGGCCAGCTGTGAACTCTCAGGCACATGGCTCGTCTCTATCCCGGGGCCTTCTCTCCAACATCAAAACTCCAACATCAAAACTCCAACATCAAAAACTACTCCCTCTGTCCTTTGCCTTGCCTTTTATATTTGATTCCCCCACCCACCAAGGGGTGGGGCTCAACGCCCTACTGACGTGGCCCAGTTAATGCCCTAATCATAACTTAATCATGCCCAGATTAGCATACCAATTTACAAACATGATCCAATTATATTTTTGAAATTCATAATTACATCAAACTGCCCAACTGCAACAGATGTATTTTGGCATAGTAATTTTTCGTGGGCATTTAGTGAGCAAATTCAGTATAGAAATTCAAGTTCTTTGATTCTGGAAATTTTTCTTTTATTATTTATTTTATAATTTTCTCTAATTTCTCTTTTCTTATTTTCTGGAACTCCTATTAATTGGATGTTAGAGTATAACTTTTAAAATCTTTTCTATTTTTAATCTCTGGTTTTTTTTTATTTTGGGGAAATTTTCACAGTTTTATCTTCAAAACTGTTTATTGAGCTTTTTTTTCTATTTTGTTATTTTATTTTATTTATTTTATTTATTTTGTATTTTATTTTATTTATTTATTTATTTTATTTTTTGAGGTACTGGGGGCCAGGGATTGAACCCAGGACCTTGTATGTGGGAAGCTGGTGCTTAACCACTGACACACATCAGCTCCCCTAGTTGATTTTTTTGTTTTGTTTTGTTTATTTTCTTTTTAGGAGGCACCAGGAACCGAACCCGGAACCTCCCTTGTGGGAAGCAGGTGCTCAACCGCTTGAGCCACATCCGCTCCCCTATTGAACATTTTAAAGATTATTTTTAATGTCCAAGAGATCTTTCTTGACCTCAGAATATCCATTTTTCATAGCATTTTTGCTCTTCCTTCATGGATGCAATTTCTTTTTTTATCTATCTTTCTTATTTTCTTATCTATCTAGAGCATTATAGTTGTTTGGATTTTGTTTTGTTTTCTTCAGTTTACTGCATTGACACTTTCTTCAGAATTACATTTTGTTTCTTTCTTTTTTCTGTATTGTCAGCCAAAGGGGTGCTGATGCAAAGTATCAGAAATCTGTTGGCTTTTATAAAGGATGTTTATTTGGGGTAAAAGCTTACAGTTACAAGGCCCTAAAGAGCCCAACTCAAGGTTGGTTTCTCACCAAAGTCAGTTGCCACATGTTGAAGCAAGATGGCGGGTGTACTCTGCCTGATCTCTCCTTTCTTCTTCCTCTTAAGGCTCTGTGGGCCCAGCTTCTTACATTCTCAGCTGTAGGCTGGCATAGGGCTTATCTCTCAGGGCTTCCTATATCAGTCTGGCATAGGGCTCATTTCTTTCCAGGCCTTATCAGTTGCTCAGCTGCTCTGTTCTCTTCAGATGCAAACTATCAAGCGAATGGCTCCTCTCTTCTTGGGGCTCCAGGATCAAAACTGACAAAGATTCCTCTCTTCCTGTGTCTATGGAGCTCTCACTTCTTGTGTCTTCTTCTTGAGTGACTGTCCGTTTATATCAATCCATCAAGGGGGCAGGGACTCAACGAATTTAGGGACTCAAGTCCTAAATTGATTTAATCAAGTAAACTTAAAACCTTTGAATTTTATATAATCAAAGGGTATCATTCCCAGAGGAACAGACCAGTTTACAAACATAATCTTTCTTTTTGGGGATTCATAAATAATCTCAAACTGCTACACTTTCTTTCTTATTTTTTTACAGAAAAATGTTTAGAGAATGGCTTTTTGACTGGTGACCTTCATTGTAGAGACTTAAAGCTTTATTGCAAGACCCCTAAATATACATCTCTATAAGTATTTTTTTTGAGTTCTTTCATTTCACTAATGATATATGCTCCAATATATGTTTGCCTATGTGTGTAGGTGGTATATGCCTAACAACCACCATTCTGGGAGCAAAGCCAGGAAAGGGGTGTCTGGGAAAGGAGCAAGTGGCATCTCTTTTTTTAAAAATTTTTATTTAACACAGACTTTCCTTTAATTTTCCTGTTTTAAGTTAATTTTTCACTCCTACCCACAATTGTGCCTGGTGTCCCCTGACTCCAGTCTTGTCATTTTTAATCCCTGTTTATTGTTATCTTTAGTTTCCTTGAGTGTGCAAAGTAGTTTTTGTGTAAAGTTGTTTTCTTCCAAAATTTATTCATTTGTCTCTTGCATGTTAAATTCCTTCCTTTTCTAAGTACGATTTTGGGGGTTACAATTTTTGCAAGTACTTCATGGATTTTTAAAAATTATTAGTCTTTATGTGCCAACAGAAATGTGGAATTTCCTTAACTCTCCTTCCTGTTTACCTAGCAACTTTTAAAATCCTTCTGTTAGACTTTGAGCTAGG
>JAQZBX010012036.1:0-41826 GCA_029593785.1 Cabassous unicinctus
GAAACAGTTTCCCAGTACCATTTGTTGAAGTGACTATTCTTCTGCAATTGAGTTGTACTGTCATCTTGTCAAAAATCAGTTGGCCATAAAAGTCAGGGTTGATTTCTGAGTATTCAATTCCATTCTATTGGTCTATATGTCTTCCCTTGTACCTATACTACACTGTTTTGATCACAGTGTGTGTGTGTGTTTTAATAAGTTTTAAGATTGAGAAGTGTGAGTGCTCCAATTTCAGTCTTCTTTTTCAAGATGGCTTCTGCTATTTTGGCCCCCTTATTCTTCAATAAATTTTGATGATTGGATTTTCCTTTTCTGCAAGGTGAAATTTTGATTGGGACACAGCATTGAATCTGTAAGTTGCTTTAGGTAGGATTGGCAACTTAACAATATTTAGTATTCCAATCCATGAACATAGAATACCCTTCCATTTATGCACATCTACTTTGACTTACTTTAACAATGTTTTCTAGTTTTCTGTGTACAATTCCTTTACATCCTTGGTTAGAATTATTCCTAGATATATGATTCTTTTAGTTGCTACTGCGAATGCATTATTTTTCCTGGATTTCTTCTTCTGATTCTTCATTACTTTTGTATAGAAAATTGCTATTGATTTTAGGGTGTTGCTACTGTACCCCATCATTTTCTGTATTCATTTTTTAGGTCTAGCAGATTTGTTGTGGACCTTTCAGGATTCTCCATATATGGGACCATATCATCTGCAAATAGGGAATGTTTCACTGCTTCATTTACAACTTGGAGGTTTTTTATTTCTTTTTCTTGCATACTTGCTCTGACAAAATCTTCTAGTACAATGTTGAATACCAGTGGTGATAGTGAGATAAGTTGTCTTGGGGAAAGATTTCCTCATTCACAGTTAAATAAGATGTTAGCTGTGGCCTTTAAATATGTGCCCTTTATCATGTTGAGAAAATTTCTTTCTACTCCTAATTTTCTATGTGTTTTTATGAAGAAAGGGTGCTGCATTTTGTCAAATGTCTTTATTGTGTCAATTGAAAAGATCATGTAATTTTTCTCCTTCATTCTATTAATGCAGTGTATCACATTATTTGAACCTACCTTGCAAACCAGGAATAAATCCCACTTGATCATGGTGTAAAGTACTTTTACTATGCTGTTGGTTCTGGTTTGCTAGTATTTTGTTTAGAATTTTTGCATCTATATCCATAAGAGACATTGATTTGTAGTTTTCTTTTCTTGTGTCATCTTTATCTGGCTTTGGTATGAGGGTGATTATAGCTTCACAAAATGAAGTAGGGAGTGTTCCTTCCTTTTCAATTTTTGGAAATTTTTGAGCTGAATTGCAGATATTTCTTTCTGGAATTTTGGTATAATTCTCCTGAGAAGTCATCTGATCCTGGGGTTTTCTTTGTTGCAAGATTGTTGATTACTGAATCAATCTCTTTACTAGGAATTACTTCATTGAGATCTTTTATTTTTTCTTGAGTCAATGTAAGTAGTTTGTGTGTTTCTAAGAATTTGTCCTTTTCATATAGATTATATCATTTATTGGTGTACAGTTGTACATAGTCTTTTTTATTTCAGCACTATCAGTAGTAAAGTCCCCCTTTTCATTTCTGATTTGAGTTATTTGTATCTTTTCTCTTTATTTCTTTGTCAGTCTACCTAAGATTTATGAACTTTATAGAAATACTCAAAGTACCAATTTTTGCTTTTGTTGATTCAATGTATTGTTTTTGTTTGTTTTATGTTTGTTTTGTTGTGTTTAAAATAAAATAAACTGTTTTAAAAAGGGGGTGCAGAGTAAATTTATTGAGCTCAGGTTTCATTACTGTAGGAGCAGCTCCAAAAGAAGATTCTGCTCAAAGGGTTGAGCTGGGGGAGCAACTTACGTGGTTGTTTGAAAAAATGGATGGTGTGGGGGAATGGGGAGGATGAAGCAGAATATGGATTATGGTTAGCACCTGAGCTCCATGTGCTATGAGTATGAGGTGAACTTCATCAACTATGGGTGCTGTGGACCATCCAAGCCAGTCGTCCTTGAGGCCCAGTTCATCAATTAACAAGCAGAATTTTGATGTAAGAATGTGGCTATCTGGTGAAGATCAGCAGACTTTGCTATTTTCAGCTTGTTCTTTTTGTTAGTTTTCCCAGGTAGGAGCAGCGGTTTTTGTCAGCCCTGAAAAGTATCATTGGTATGTTAGCCTTCTTCAGTTAACCTCCAATTCTTCATTGTAATCCCCTGGATAAAATAGATACTCGAGCAAATAAAAATGGTTATTAAAATAATTTATCATTCCAATTTCACATTCCCTCCTTTTGGTTGAGGGAGTTGTTGAACTCCCTGAAGACCAAGTATGATTAGTTTTGGGCTCTATAGACTGTTACTCTAAAGTTACAGGGGATAGGAGAAAGAGTTTGGTGGCTTTGAGGCATTGTGTAATGAAGTTGGTGAAATACAGATGAATACAGTCCCAAGGAGAAGAATGATGATTAGCATGATTGGTGGTGATATTAGGGAATTCAACCAAGAGGTGTTAGGCCAAAACACCTTAATTGATTCCCATATGTTTCTTAGTTGTTCGTTTATGCAATGAAGCCATTTGGATTGTTTGAAGATTTCCTGGATGTTTCTTACAACTTGTCTGGTGTTGTTGATCCAAGTATGACAGGATATGTTGGGAACAACACAGATGCCTCCTTTTTCTGCCAGTAGGTAATCTAAAGCTAATTGGTTATCCTTGGTTATGGCTGTGAGGGAATTGAGAGAAGTAATAGTCCTTGCTGTGCTTGCCCCATTTCTTGAGCACAGCTTCAAGGGTGGCACTAAGGTTATGGATGATGTGTTCTTGGTGTTCTAAACCTATCTATGAGGTTACAAGTCTGAGTTTGAGCCCTAATTTAGTAAGAATTAAACTGATAACCCTTTTGTTTCTCATGAGAGAGATTAGGTTATAAGAGTTGATGATGGGGTTTATTACAAAGTTAAGTGTTCATTGCCTACTTGGTTCTGGGTCAGTGAGAAAGCAAGGAATAGCTACAGGCCATAGAATGGTATTGTATAGGAAGGCACAACCTGAGGGGAGACAGAGATGTTTTTGGTCCGTGAAAGAATCTGAAATATTTAGGAAGGTCATGTTGACTTTGGTGAGAATAGTTGAGCAAGGTTTGGACCAGCTTAAGAGTGCTAAGGGAGCACCTTCTGGTCTGGGGGAGCCTTTTTGACTTGGGCATTTTCAATAGTTTGACCTTCTTAATTGGTGATGCAGATAAAAACTTTCATACAGTAAATGAAGAGAAATGGCAAGGGGTTTGGATGAGATGGAGGTGGAATGCAACTCCTGAAGGAAGGTGCAACCTGCTATATCCTGGGAGGCCAATTCCATTGCTGGATCATATTAGGGACTCCCATGGGGAAAGATTGGTGCTAGAAAGATTAGGAAGGGGAATTCCATTATTGAAAGATTGGGCTACTTGACGGTTGTTATGACAAACCCAGTAGTTTAAGGGATTAATCCTGGAGGTGATAAATTGGTACATATTAAAGATAAGGTTGTTTTTCTAGTTGTAGGTGGGGTGGAGGAGACAGGGGAGCCAAATAATAGTTTAGGGGTCATTTTTGTTAGACAATTGGGTTAGGGAAGATAATCTTTGCTACAATCTAGATAAAGGCAGTGGAGCTAATGGCAGCAAAGAGAAGATAACAGAGTTAACAAAGGTTACTAGGGGGGCAGTTGGGGTGTTTTTCCTCTCTGGGGAGAACTACGAATTAGTCAAGAAAATAAACAAAATGATTTTTTAAAGTATACTCAAGCCAAGTTGAGAGTCTTGAGAGAGTCATTTGTGTCAGATGCTGGCTGCCTCTGGACCCTGTGGGCCTACATTGTCAGTTCTCTAATGTTTCCAGTGGGGGATGGGGCTGGTTTTAGGTGTGATAGGTGAATCCAAGAGTAGATTCCTTAAAGCTTTGTGGCAGTGGGGGTGGTAAGGAGGACTTGAAAGTGTCTTTTCCACTAGGGCTCCAGTCCATGCTTCTGAAGATGCTATTTCCAATGCACCCAAACTCCTGGCTGCACAAGTGGTGGGCAATTGGGGAGATTTGTAGAGAAAAGCTCAGAAACAATTCTGCAGATTTCAAAAAGAGTTTGTGAGAGTTTTTGGCAGGAGGCAGTAAGTAAGGAGCTAGCTTCAGCAGTTTGTGACCAGTGAAATAAGGGTCTGGATCTGCCATTAATTATTTCATAAGGGAAAAGTTGGTCAAGACTGAAAGGACATCTCTGTAAGTTCATGAGGACTAGGGGAGAACTTTAACTTAAGGGAGGGAAAATCATTCACTAAGTTTCACTAGCTGTGTTTAGATTAGACCATAGATGCTTTCAACAAGCCCTGTTGATTAGGGATAATAAGAACATTGGAGGTGCTGCAGGATGGGTGAAATTGATAGACATTTAGAAAGGAGTTATCCTGTAAAGTGAGTGTATAGTCACTATGGATTTCTCAAGGAACTCCCTACCAGATGATGATCTTTTCTAATAGAAATTTGGCTTTGAATGTGTCTGTTGCTTGTATTACAGGAAAAACATCTACCCACTGAGAGAACATACAGACAAGGCAATCCTTATATTCCAGACAAGGAGGGAGTTGGATCAAGCTGATTTGCAAGATCTCAATAAGGCCCTTGAGGTGGTGGGAACTTTCCAGGGGCTGGCTAAAAGGGTTGAGCCTTGTTGCATTGAAGGCAGAGGCTGTAGCTTGCAGCTGCTTCTTGATTTTCATATTTAAAATTTCCCCACCAATACTCTCTTGAAAGATTTTCAAGCTTACTAGGAGTCCAGTGGGTATGAGTATGAAGGTGAGTTATCATTGGGTAAGTGATGAGATCTGGAAGGATAAATAGATGATAGGGGCTGACCCAAAGTTCACTCTGGGGATTTTTATGCCCCCCTTGGCATTCCAGATTTTTAAGATCTGGGGCAAACATAGTCTCCTGAGCTTGTACAATGTCATTTAAGGACATCTCTTGGGGTCCATTGCAACAGTTCAGAGGGAGAAAACAGGATGGCTTGGTAAGTTCCAGTAGTTCCCTTGGTGTTTCATACTTGCACCTTTAGGAGGGCCAGTGTCCACTAACACATTTCCTCAGGCTTCTTCTAATTCAGTTCTGCTATATCTTTCACTTTTCACTATTGCTACTGCCTTGAGGGGCAAAAGACTTTGAAGAAATTCACTTACCCAAACCTTGTTTTTGATGGGCTGGCCAGAGGATGTAAGGAAATATTGGTGTTTCCAGAGCATGCCAAAGTCCTGGGTTACTCCAAAGGCATAGTGACTGTCTGTGTAAATGGTAATTGCTTTACATTTGCCAAGCAGCAGGCCAGCATAACCACTCTGAGTTCTGCCTGTTGAGCTGAGGAAGCCACAGGGAGAGGACCATGTTCTAAATTTCAGAAGAGGTTCTTATTTTATATCCCACAACTAGATGTCCATTTTCATTATGATAGCACACATCTATAAACAAGATATTGTCAGGTTTTCTTTCAGAGGGGTTTCAGTGAGGTCTGGTCATGGCTCAGAATTGAGACAGGAAGAGCAATGCTCTTTTGGAGCATAGAGTCATCTTTGGAGGGCAAGTTGGGGAGAAAAATGACAAGGTTGGGAAACTTAATACACTTAATTGAAATGTTAGTGTTGTTTAACAAGGTTTCTTCTGGTCTGAAAGTTAGCTTGTAGAGAAATGTTGGATATTGTGGCTGTTTAACAGTCTCCACAGTATGAGGCACTAAAATTGTGAAAGCCAAGTTTAGGATTATTTCAGTGACTGCCTGAAGCAAAGTCCAGTGACAATGACTGTGCATAGGCAGGAGGGAAGACCCTGAATTACCGCATCCAAGTTCTGGCTGTAATAGCAGATGTGGTGAAAATGATCTGCACATCTTTGGGCTAGTGCCCCACATGCATTCTTTCTTTTTTTTTCATTTACAAATAGCTGAAAGGGGAGGGTGTAATTAGGAAGGCCAAGAGAAGAGGGTTTTAACAGCATTTGCTGCAGAGACTGGAATGCTGAAAGAGCAGGGTCTAAGAGTGAGAAAGTTACAAGTTAGGAAATTTTGAGGAGATTGTAAAGAGGCTGGGCAATGGAAGAGAAGCAAGGGACCCATAAGGCAATATCCAGGGAGCCCAAGAAAGACAAGGGGTTGTCATTTGATTGTGGGTTCTGGTAAGTTAAGAATGGCCTTGAGGGAAGAGTGGTCTAGTGAGAGTTCTTGAGAAGAAACAATTTGACCAAGGAACATAACATAGGTTTGGGCTTTCTGAAATTATGCCTTAGAAGATTTATGCATTTGCCCTTTGAGGCACAGATTTTTCTCAGTGTGGCCTTTATGGAAAGCTGAGGGAATTTTCTTTATAAAACCATACTCAAGTGGTTTACCTTAATTTTTTTGAAAAAGCATTTTATATACTTTACATGTATGTTACTAATATTATGTTGCAAACTATCTTTAAACATTTTACAACATACAATTACTACCCAAATTAAACTTATCAGAATAAAACACAAACATAATTTTCCTTTTTTCTTTTGAACACTTAGTAGACATTAGCTTATTTGATCAATAAATCTGTATACATTTAGGGAGAAAATACTTAAGCAAAGCAAAATTGTTCAGAAATGTTGCTTTTTTAGTTTACTATTTTAACAGTATTTCAGTGAAAAAAACATATAAGGAAAAATTTTGAATCAGCTTTTTGGAGGCAAGGTAGGAGATCTGGTTGTTATTTGGGATAAGCCATGGCTAAATTGCATGCATACGAAAGCAGCCAGCATTTTTCTTTTTATAAAGTTATTCAGCACAAAATTACTAAACTTTAGCAACACTAATTCTATTAATGTGACTATCCAGGTTTAATTACAGTTACATGGAAATAGAACAGAGAATATTAATGTTGTTAAGATTTTTACTATTATTCCTTGTTTTTTTCCTAAATAATATAGGGAAACTATACACACGTACTTATGAAAATACATTTTGTACTAGTAGATTTGTTGAAATACTTAAAAGATCTTATTAATGTACCCTAAAGCAACTTAATGTACTTTTAAAAAGTAATATATAATATTTTAACAATGATTAGTGACAAATATAGGTACTACACTGTTTATAAGAAAATAATGTAATGCATACAATTTAATTCTATATAAATTTTTGTAACTTATGAAGTTATTTTTTATTTAAAATTTTGTGAAATCCATTGACATTATTATATACACACAAACACACACACAGACACATGCAAGAAAAATTAATTTATACAGAACTTGGAAAGAACTTTTTTTCCTTAAATGAATGACTTTTATTTATAAGGCCATATATAATAAGCATTTAAATATTTATTTTAGATTAAAGTGTATTTTACTATAAAATTCTCAGACTGCAGTTATTGAAAAACATCTTTGCTTTTGTTTATTAAATACTTTTGTTTATCTAAATTTTTGAATGACTTTTACCAACATTCTGTAAATTAATTTGCAAAAGTTTGAATGCCCAGGCTTATAAATATGAATGATAAGGTTGAATTCTTTATAAGGCACATTGAATCATCATTAGTATTTGGGAAATCTTGTTATTATAGAAGTGAAGTTAAACTAGGATAGATCCCAGAGGGAGAAGAAAAATATTGATGACTATGAATATGAAACTTTACTCTTGATATTATAACTTAGCTTAGTATTGTAAGGTGCTTAAGATTTGCCTCCTGGGTGCCTCCTTGTTGCTCAAATATGGCCTCTCTCAAAGCTAAACTCAGCATATAAATACATTACCTTTCCCCCAGCATAGAACATGACTCCCAGGGTTAAGCCTTTCTGGCACCAACGGATTACTAACAAACACCAAGTAGCAATGCAACTGAAAAAAGGCCTTGACCAAAAGGGTGAAAAGGTAAAGGCAAATGAGTTGATATGACTAAGAGACTTCAAAGTGACTTGGGAGGTCATTCCAGAGATTATGCTTATGCGTGTCTCAGCAAGATCTCATTGACAGCCAAATTAGATACTACCAAAATAGCAGGGCTCCTTGAGGGCTTTGGAGATATCCAAACACTATAGTCAGTGCAGATAACTCAGCAGGTTGGTGCCTTGACAGTGGACCCTACTATGGAATTTATGTTCCCCGGTGTGACAGAGTTGGACTCAGTTGTGGTTTCCTTACACATGGCTCTTCTGTCCTATTTGAACCTATAATTAGTACTAGAGTTGATATGTATATGTACCAAAAGTTAATTAAATCTTTGGGCTGTCCATGTGCCAGCTGGGCCCTGAATCTCAACAGATTTGCAATATCTACTCTCTAGTTCATTGGTCCAACCCAGGACAACTAACAAGGAGGTGATGATGAAAAACTACCATACCAAAGAACTGAGAGAGTCTACAAGTGCAAGCAAGAAACTCCCATCCATCAGCCCCATGGGATCAAAGCCCTCTTTCAATTAGAGGTGGAGTGGACATCACCATCCCAGAATTCCCAGGATTGGGGAATGAACTATGATCTAAAGTAGATTTACTGATATTCTACTATAGACTTATTGTGATTCTAACAGTGGAAGAAATTATATCATTGATGTGGCGGCAGTGCCATTGGGGCTTCTGAGAGCAGGAAGAGGGAAAAATAGGTGTAATATGGAGACATTTTCAGAACTTGGGAATCATCCTGAATGACATTTCAATGATCACTGCAGGACATTATATATCTTGCCAAGATCTATGGAATTGGGTGGGAGAGAGTATAAACTATAATGTAAACTTTAATCCACATTTAGTGGCAATTCTCCAAAATATGTCCATAAATTTCAATGAATGTAAGTCACTGATGAAGGATGTTGTTAATGTGGGAAGATGTGGTAGGTGTGGGGAGTGGGGCATATGTGAATCCCCTATATTTTTATGTGATATTTGTGTAATCTAAGTATCTTTAAAAAATAAAATAAAATAAAATAAAAATAAATTAAAAAGAGCATTAGAGGAGCAGCTTCTTCAATTTCTGAGACTCTAGGAATATTACTTTATGTTTAAATAATTTGGATAGGGCTCTCTTAAAAATTTTTAATTGTTAATTTAGTATTACCATTCAGAGGAGGCAAAATATACATTAAACATACAGACACAACCCACAGAAACACAGAAGCTCAGAAATATAAAACTTACTGACTGACTGTTTCCTACAGTAACTGTTGAGAGACAGGAAAGAAACAGAAACAGAATAGAATTTTCTTACCTAAGGTCACAGAACAAGAGGCTGTGACCTGACAGCCAAAAACTGAGGCCATGACAGAGGGCCTGACTGGAATTTAGATCAACAAATATATTTTGACCTCAACTGCAATGTGGCAGAAGCTCAAAGATCTGACAGGAGTTAGATGAGTGATTCAGACTATGAACACAGAGAGGAATGCAAAGAATTCCTGCATATATCATGCTCATCACCAAGGCATTGGAGGCATCATCCTGGCATCCACCTTTGGATCCCACTGAAAAACAACAAGTACTGTTGCATTTAAGATAAAATAAATAGACTTAAAAATGAGATACAGGGGAAATTTATTGAGGTAAAGTTGCAATAAAGCAAAAGCAGCACCGAAAAATGTTTCTGCTCAAAGGGAAGCAGTTTATATGGCACTTGAAACAAAGGGAAGCTTTGGAGGAATGGGAAGGGATAAGGGGGATATTAATGAGGGTTAGCATATGAGCTCCATGTGCTACAAAGATGATGTGAACTACATAGACTACAAGGACTGTGGACTTTCCAGTCACGGTGTACTTGAGTTCCAGTTAATTAATTAACAAGCAGGATGTTGGTGTAAGAATGTGGCCATCTGGTGAAGATCAGCAGACTTTGCTATTGTCAGCTTGTTCTCTTTGTTATTTTTCCTTCCAGGTAGGAGCAGCGGTCTTTGTCATCACTGAAAAGGATCATTAGTATGTTAGTCTGCTTTAGTTAACCTCTGTTTCTTCTTTGTAATCCCCTAGATATAATGGAAGCTCAAGCATTTCTAGATGGTTAGTAAAGTCATTTATCATTCCAATTTCACAGATTCTAAATCATTTTTCACTACTCTTATATTTATTATATCCATGCATCTGCTTGATTTGGGCATAGTTGGCTCTTCTTTTTCTGGTTCTTCTAGTTTTGAGGTTAGGTCTCTGATTTGAATTCTTTCTTGTTTTTAATGCAAATGTTAGAACTGTAATTTCCCCCCTCAGAACATTTTTCACTGTGTCCCATAAGTCTTTGTATATTGTTGCTGTTGTTCTTTTCATTTTCACTTACCCTCAAGATATTTCCTAATTTCTCTTCTGATTTTCTCTTTTACCAAACGATTTCTTGGTTGTGGGACTTGACTTCCAGGGGAAGACCTTCCCTGGCACTAAGGGAGTATAACGAAGCAGAACTAGTGATTGATTTGGAAAATCACTAAAAGCACATCTCAGAAGGAATTCATTGACCTCCACAGAAAACAATGCCTCAAACAGTGGGAATTCTGAGGGCTCTAGAGACATTTAGACACTATAGGCAGGGCAGATAATCTCAATAATTTGGCACCCTTTCAGTGGGACTTACTTTGGTATATATGCTTCCCAATGTAACAGAGTTATACTCATTTAAAATTTCCCTACATATGCCTTTTCTGCCCCTTTTATTGGAACCTATATTTAGCATTATATTTGTTAAATATATGTCCCAGAGACTTAAATCTTTGGTCTTTTCATATGCCAGTTGAGCCCTGAATCTCAGCAGGGTTGCCACACCTACTCTCCAGTTCATTGGACTTGCCCAGGGCAACTAACATAAGGATGTTGATGGATTATGCTCATCCAAATATCAGAGAGTATCTACAGCTGCAAAAAAAGACAGTTCCATCCATCTGCCCCATGAGATCTAAGCCACTCTCAGTCAGAAGCAGAGTGGGCATCACCATCCAAAATCCTCAAGATTGAGGAATGAACAAACATAAAGGGGGATGCAACTATGGACTAAAGTAGACTTATAATTCTAGCAATGGAAGAACTTGTAACCCTGATATAAAGGCAGTGGCTACCTGAGGTTCTGAGGTGAGGCAGAGGGATGAATTAGTATAATATGGGGCATTTTGGGGATATTGAAATTGTTCTGCATGACATAGCAATGATGGATAGAGCTGTATGCCTTCTGTCAAAACCTATAAAATTGTGCACTGCAAAATGTAAACTTTAATGTACTATGGTTAATAGAAATGCTTCACCGTGTGTTCATGAATTTTAACAAATGTCCCACACTAATGAAAGATATAAATGGGAAAATTGTGGGAGCGGGAGGGGTTGGGGTATATGGGGTTCCTTATATTTTCATTGTAACATTTATGTAATCTAAAGGTTGCTTTCACAATAAAATGTAAATAGTTTATGTTGTTTAATTTCCACATATTGGTTGATTTTCTGTTTATCCCTCTGTTATTTATTTCTTGCTTCTTTCACATTTAGTCAGAGAGAATAGAATGTATGACATCAATATATCTGAATTTATTGAGACTTGTTTTTTGACACAATATATGGCCTATCCTGGAAAATGATCTACTTGTACTTGAGAAGAATGTGTATTCTGTTTTTTTTGCATGAAATGATTTATATATGTCTGTTATGTCTAGTTGGTTTAATGTATCATTCAAGTTCAATTCAGTATGGTGAGAGTTGTGCTAAAATCTCCTATTATTAACATAGAACTGTCAATTTCTCTCTAAATCGGTCAGTATTTGCTTCATATATTTTGGGTTTGTGTTTTTAAGTGCGTATATATTTTTACATGTTACATCTTCCTGTTGAATTGTCCCCTTTATCAGATATAATGACAATCTTTGTCCATCTTAATTGTTTTTCACTAAAAGTATGTTTTATCCAATATTAGTATAGACACCCTAGCAGTCCATTGATTACTACTTGCATGGCATAAATTTTTCAATCCTTTCCTGCTCAACTTGCTTGTATCTTTGAATTTAAGGTGAGTCTCTTGAGGACAGCATATAGTTGGGAAATGTTTTTTTTTTTTTAAATCAAATTTGTTGATGCATATTAATAAAGCATATAATTCTTCCAAGGTGTACAATCTATGGTATTTGCTATAATCACATAGTTGTGCATTCATCACTTCAATCATTATTAGAGCATTTTCATATTTTCAATATTAATAATAATTAAAAAAAAAAAAACCAAAGTAATAAACAAGAAAAATCCTCACCTCTCAATCTCCCTATGCTTTGCCGACTGTATATAACTGCTGTTTCTGGATATTCTATCCAAAGTATATAATCAATGGCTTTTAGTATAATCACAATGCTGTACATTCATCATCTTAAAAATTCAAGAACAATTTCATAACTCCAAAAAGAAAGACTCCATACCGCTTAACATTCCTTCCTCAGACCTACACAACAACAAATTTTCATCTTTGTGAATTGATTTATATTTACATTTTATATAAATAGAATCATACAATATGTAGTACTCTGTGTCTGGACTCCTTTACTTAGTATAATGTTGTTTTTTTGTCTGATATTAATGTTGTGTAGTATTAACTTACATTTGTTCAGCTTCAAGGAAAAATGGTCATATATACAATTCTATCCATATGCATATTTCACATAATATATTTATATTTCACATAATACATTTAGTTGATAATAGGGCAATCATACTCTTTTTACTTTTGTGTCTCGCTTACTTCACTCAACATAATTTCCTCCAGATTCATCTATATTGTCATATGCTTCACGACTTCATTTCTTCTTACCGCTGCATAATATTCCATCGTGTGTATACTCCTTAATTTGTTTATCCATTCATCAGTTGATGGACACCTGGGTTGTTTCAAACTTTTGGCTATCATGAGTAATGCTGCTATGAACATTAGTGTGCAGATATCTATTCATGTCACTGCTCTCAGTTCTTTAGAGCATATACCTAGCAATGGTATCGCAGGTTCCCATGGCACGTCTATACTAAACTTCATTAGGAATGGCCAAAAAGTCCTCCACAGTGGTTGTACCATTTTACATTCCCAACAATAGTGAATAAGTGTTCCTACCTCTCTATATCCTCTCCAACATTTCCAGCTTTCAAGCTTTTTAGTAGCAGTCAGTCTAATAGGTGTGAAATGATATCTCATTGTAGTTTTGATTTTCATTTCCCTAATCGCTAATGATGTTCCACATTTTTTCAAGGGGTTTCTTCACCTTTTGTGCTTCTTCTTTAGACAATTGTATTTTCAAGTCTTTAGCTCATTTTTAATCAGATATTTTGTCTTTTTATTGTTGAGTTGCATGATCTCCTTACAGATCATGGATATTAAACCCTTATCAGATATATGTGATTACCAAACATTTTCTCCTATTGAATTGGCTGTCTTTTAAACCTTTTTTTTTTTTCTTTTAAACCTTTTGACAAAGTTTTTTGAGGTGAAAAAGCATTGAGTTTTGAGGAGATAACATTTACCAATTTTTTTGTTGTTGTTACTCATGTTTTGGGTATAAGATTTAAGAAACTACTGCTACAACAAGATCTTGAGGATATTTTCCTATAGTTTCTTCTAGGAGTTTTATGATTGTTGTTTTTATATTTAGGTCCTTGATCTATTTTGAGTTAATTTTTGTATAAGGTGGGAGATAGTGGTCCTCTTTCTTTCTTTTGGATATGGCTATCCAGTTCTCCCAGCACCATTTGTGGAATAGACTGTTTGTTGAATAGACTGTTTGTTGAACAGACTGTTTGTTGAATAGACTGTTCTAACCCAGCAGGGTGGGATTAAAAGCCTTGTCAAAAATTACTTCACTGTAGATGAGAGGGTCAATTTCTGAGTTCTCAGTTCAGTTCCATTGGACAAAATGTCTGTCCTTATGCCAGTACCATGCTGTTTTTAACACTGAAACTAGGTATTATGCTTTAAAGTCAGGAAGTGAGAGTCCTCCAACTTCGAACTTCTTTTTAAAGACATTTTGCTATTCAGGTTCCCTTACCGTTCCAAATAAATTTGATTATTGGATTTATGAGTTCTGCAAAAAAGCCTATTGGGATTTTTTATTGGGATTGCGTTGATTCTGTAAGTCAGTTTTGGTAGAATTGACATTTTAACAATATTTAGTTTTCCAATCCATGAACACGGAATGTCCTTCCATTTATTTAAGTCTTCAATTTCTTTTAGAAATGTTTTGTAGTTTTCTGAATAAAGGTTCTTCATGTCCTTGGTTAAGTTTATTCCTAAATATTCGATTGTTTTTGGCCCTATTCTAAATGGAATTTCTTTCTGAATTCCTCCCCAGATTGCACATCAGTAGTGTATTGAAACACTATTGATTTTTGCATATTAAGCTTGTATCCTGCCATGTTGCTGAACTCATTTATTAGTTCTAGTAGCTTTGTTGTGAATCTTTGAGGATATTCCTGATATATGACCATATCATCAGTGAATAGCATAAGTTTTACTTCTTCCTTTCCTATTTGGGTGCCTTTTATTTCTTTGTCTGGCCTAATTGCTCTGGCTAGAACTTCTAGCAAAATATTGAATAATAATGGTGACAGTGGCCATCCCTGTCTTGTTCCTGATCTCAGCAGGAAATCTTTCAGTCTTTTACCATTGAGTACAATGCTAGCTGTAGGTTTTTCATATAGATATTTTACTCTATTCTGAAAGGTTCCTTCTATTCCTACCTTTGGTGTGTTTTTATCAAGAAAGGGTGCTGTATTTTGTCAAATGGCTTTTCTACATCAATCAAGGGAATCATGTGATTTCTTCTTCAAATTATTAATGTGGGTTATTTTGCTAATTGATTTTCCTTTATTGAACCACCCTTGCATACATGGGATAAAACCCACTTGATTGTGGTGTCTAATTCTTTTAATGTGCTTTTGGATTCTGTTTGCAAGTATTTTGTTGAAGATTTTTGCCTCTAGATTCATTAGACATATTTGTCTGTAGTTTTCTTTTATTGTAGTATCTTTATCTGGTTTCGGTAATAGGATGATGTTTGTTTCAAACAATGAGTTTGGCATCACTCTTTCCTATTTAATTTTTTGGAAGAGCTTGAACAAGATCAGTATTAGTTCTGATTGGTAGAATTCACCTGTGAAACCATCTAGTTCAAAACTTTCATCTTTGGGAGATTTTTGATGACTGTTTCAGTCTCTTCACTTGTGATTGGTTTCTTGAGGTCTTCTATTTCTTCTAAAGTCAATGTATGGCTATTTGGGGCCTCTTGCCCTTCAAAATAAATTTCATAGCATTTCCAATTCAGTAAAAAATGCGATGTTGATTTTTATTGGGATTGCATTATATCTGTAGATCAGTTTGGGTACGATAGACATCTTAATGAAGTTTAGTCTTCTCATCCATGAACAGGGAATATTCTTTCATTTATTTTAGTCTTCTTTTATTTTCTTTTGTAGTGTTGTACAGATTTCTGTTTATGAGCTGTTTACATCTTTAGTTATTTTTTTCCTAGGTATTTGATTCTTTTAGTTGCTATTGTAAATAGGATTATTTTCTCGATTTCCCCCTCACATTGCCCATTATTGGTGTACAAAAATGCTACTGATTTTTGTGCATTGATTTTATAACCTGCGACTTTTCTGAACTCATTTATATGCTCTAGAAGCTTTGTTGTAGATTTCTCAGGGCTTTCTATGTATAGGATCATGTCATCTGAAAATAGTGAAATTTTTACTTATTCTTTTCCAATTTGGATGCCTTTTATATCTTTCTGTTGACTAACTGCTTGAACAAATACTTCTAACACAGTGTTAAGTTGGAGTGGTGATAGTGGGCATCCTTGTCTTTTTCCCAACCTTAGAGGGAAAGCTTTTACTATTTCACAATTGTGTATGATGTTAGCTGTGCATTTTTTTACATATACTCTTTATCATACTGAGGAAGTTTCCTTCTATTTGTATCCTTTGCAGTGTTTTTATCCAAAAAGGGTGCTGTGTTTTTTTGAATGATTTTTCTGTGTCTACAGAGATGACCATGTGATTTCTTTCTTTTGATCTGTTTTTGTGGTGTATTACAATGATTTTCTTATGTTGAACCATCCTTGCATACCAGGGATGAAATCCGCTTGGTCATGATTTATAATTCATATGATGTGTTGTTGAATATGATTAGCAATTTATCTGGAAGGGCAAGGGACATTGAAGAGCCAAAGACATATTGAAAAAGAAAAATGAAATTGAAGGAATCATACTACCAGACTTTAAAACATATTACAAAGCTACAGTGGTCAAAACTACATGGTATTGGCACAAGGATAGACATACCACCCAATGGAACCAAATTGAGAATTCTGAAATAGATCCTCACATATACAGTCAACTGATATTTTAGAGAGCCACCAAATTCACTCAACTGGGAGAGAATGGACTCTTGGAAAAATGGTGCTTGAAGAACTTAATATCCAAATACAAAAGAACGTGAGAGGAATATCATTTCACACCTTATGCAAAAATCAAGATGGATAAAATATCTTAATATAAGAGCCAAGACCCTAAAGGCCTTGGATGATAATGTACAGAAGCATCTACAACACCTTGTAATAGGAAATGGTTTCATGAATTTCACACCCAAAGCATGAGCAGTGAAAGAATAAATAGATAAATTAGACCTCCTCAAAATTAAAAATTTCTGCACCTCAAAGGAATTTGTCATGAAGGTGAAAAAAAAAAACAGCTTACAAATGGGAGAAAATATTTGGTAAACATATATCTGATAGGAGCCTAATATCCAGCATATGTAAAGAAATCCTGTATCTCAAAAAGAAAAAGAAAAACAACACATTTTTTAAAAATGGCCAAGTCATTTGAACAGACACTTCTCCAAAGAAGAAATGCAAAGTAGTATAAAGCACATGAAAAGATGCTCAACATCACTAGCTATTAAGGAAATGCAAATCAAAACTACAATGTGATATCATCTTACACCATTAGTCTGGTGATCATTAAAAAATCAGAGCACTACTAGTGTTGGAGAGGATGTGGAGGAATGTGAGCCTTCTCCACTGCTAGTGGGAATGTAGAAAAGTCCAGCCATTGTGGAGGACAGTTTGGCAGTTCCTCAAAAAACCAACTAAAGATCTGCCATATGATCCAGCAAGTCCACTGCTGGGTATATACCCAGAAGAATTGAAAGCAAGTACATGAACAGATCTATGCACACCAATGTTCATAGCGGCATTATTCAGTGTTGCAAAAAGTTGGAATAAACCCAAAAGCCCACCAACAGATGAATGGATAAACAAATTGTGGTGTACATACAATGGAATATTACTCAGCTGTAAGACAGAATACAGTACTAACACATGGGATAACATGGATATATCTTGAGGACCTTATATTGAGTAAAGCAAGGCAGGCATTGAAAGACAAATATTACATGATCTCACCGATATGATTTAAGCAAATCGAGCAGACTCAGAGAACTAGAGTCTGGAAGATACCTTTGCAAGAAATAGAAAAGGGTAAGAAGCTTGTGAGTCAATGGCCCATATGGATGAAATCTATGATAAGATAGAAGGAAGTAGTTGTCCAGTGAAGGGATATGACAAGTGTGTAGTGATACTATTGGGTTGTATGGTACAAGTTTGACAAGGGTGTAGGGTGGGGAGTGTGAGTTTGACAGTCCATGGAACTGGGGTAGGGTTGGGAGAGGGAGCAGGTGAACACTGGGGATTGGCGGGTATGTTGTTGAAACTACAATGTTGGGAAAGCTCTTTAGACAATATGACAAGGAAGGATTATTGGTTTAGGGTGTTGGATTGGTGGGCATTCAGGACAGGGTGCAAATAAGGCAGTCCTCTAGGAAATGTGTGAGTGATCATTTTGTCATAGTGTATTGTATCAGTGGGTGGAGATCCACATAATGAGCAGGAAAGAGTTAGACTCTCATGCAGGAGGGAGGCCAGATATGTTCAAAGAAAGGGGTGGGAGTCTCTTGAGAATATTTGTGGCTCCTAATAGGGGAGGACAGACCAGTGTATCAAGCTTTCAGTGTTGTGGAAGTAACAATGAACCTTGTCCTTCAAGTAGTGAATACTGATGGTCATTGTGGACCCCAAGGAGAGGGGTTAGAAGGAATAGAATAGATGGAAGAGAGGGTATTTAGGGGACACTGAAAGGGTATTGTGTGATCTTGCAATGATGGATACAGGCCATGCTGAATTCCATCCAAAATTTATAAAAGTGTATGGTCTAGAGTGTAAACCATAATGTAAACCATTGACCATGGTCAGTGGCTATGTTTTAATATTTGTACATCAGTTGTAACAAATGTACCATCCACATATAAAAAAGTTATTTATACAGAAAAGGGGAAAGGAGGGAAGATGTTGGGTATATGGGAGTCCCCTTTGTTCTGTATGTGACTTTACTGTGACCTAAAACTTTGAAGACAAAATGAAAAAAAGTTAGACACTGGTGAAGAAATGGAAGAAAATGTCACTGTGCATACAGGACAACAGATAATACAGTGATGAAAGGCAAACTTAAAAAAAAAAATTCTAAATATTTTACATTATTTTTTAATATCCTAATTTTTAAAATTTTATTTTGGTTTTAGTATTTCTAAATTATTATGTATTTTATTTCTTATGTTTAAACCTATCATTTTTATTTCATTCTTCTAATAATTATATTTGGTGATATTCTTGGCTTCAATTTTGAAGAAGTTTTGGACCACAGTAGGGTTACAACTGTGGCAGGGGAGGTTCATTGAGGTGGGGTGTCAGTGATGGGGGATACATGGGAGTAAATTCACCTGGGCATACATATAAGGTACATAAATGTGTTCAAATGTTCATGGCACATTGTCACAGTGGGTGGAGTTTCGAATAAGAACCAAAAGAATATTGAATTCCCATCCTGTGGCACTCTGTCACATTCTCTAATAGAACAGCAACAATCCCCCCAAGTTCAGCGCAATGACTACCAAAGAAGGACAGTCCATTAATGGGACCTTGATATTGACAATGAGCCTTTGTCCTTGAACTTTCTACTTAGCCCAGTGCTGTACAGTACCTAAGAGTTACCTCCTGAGAATCTCCATATTGCTCAAATATGGCCTATCTCTAAGCAAAACTCAGCATATTAATACATTACCTTCTCCCCTGTATGGGACATGACTCCTGGGGATGAGCCTCCCTGGCACTGGGGGATTACTACCAAACACCAACAAGCAATGCAAATGGAAAAAGACCTTGAATAAGAGGGGAAAAATGTAAAGACAAATGAGTTCATATGGTTAAGAGTCTTCAATGTGAGTTGGGAGGTCTTCCCAGAGGTAATGCTCATGCACATCTCAGCAGGATCTCATAGACTGCCAAAGTAGATACTACCCCAAATAGTGGGAATCCTGAGGGCTCTGGAGACACCCAGGACCTATGATCCTGACAGATAACTCTGGAGGTTGGTGCCTCACCATTGGTCCCTACTTCGAAGTTTGTTCTCCTGAGTGTGACAGAGATGGACTCGGATGTGTGACTTCTCTCCACGCGCCTCTTCTGTCCCTTCTATTTGAACCTTGAGTTGGTGCTGGAGTTGGTAGGTGTACATCTAAGGGACTTGAATCTTTGGGCTGTCCATGTGCCAGTTGGTCCCTGAACCTCATCACAGTTGCAACACCTCTCTAGTTCATTGGACTCATCCAGGAGAACTAACAAGGAGGTGAGGAGGGACAAACACCATACCAAGGAACCAAAAGAGTCTACATCTGCAAGTAAGAGAGTCTAATCCATCAGCTGTATGGGATCAATTAGAGGTGGAGTGGGTGTCACCATCCCAGAATCCTCAGGATTGGGGAATAAAATATGGAATAGAGTGGACTTACTGGTATTCTACTATAGACTTATTGTGATTCTAACAATGGAAGAAATTATATCATTGATGTGGTGACAGTGGTCACTGGAGGTGCTGAAGGCAGGGAGAGGTAAAAAGAGGTGTAATATGGGGGCATTTTTTGGACATGGAATTGTCCTGAATGATATTGCAATGACAGATACAGGCCATTATTTATCCTGCCATACCTACAGAATTGAGTGGGAGAGAGTGTAAATTACAATGTAAACTATAATCCATACTTAGTGGCAATGCTCCAAATGTGCTCATCAATTGCAATGAATGTACCACACTAATGAAAGATGTTGGTTTTGTGTGGAAGGGTAGGAGGTGTGGGGAGTGGGACATATGGATATCCATTGTATTTTTTGTGTAACATTTTGTGTATTTTAAGTATCTTTTAAAATAAAAAATATAAATAAAAAAATAAAGTCAGTGTATATGTTTCATATGTTTCCGGGAATTTGTCCATCTCATCTACATTTTCTAGACTAGACATTTTCTATAGTAGACACAGTTGTTCATAGTATACTCTTATCATAACTTTTCTTTCTCCAGGGGCAATGGTAATGTCCCCATTCTCAATTCTGATTTTATTTTATTTTTCTCTCTTTTTTTCTTTGTCAGTCTAGTTAAGTGTTTGTCAATTTTTTTTTACCTTCTCAAGGAACAAACTTTTGGTTTTGTTCTTTCTCTCTGTTTTTTTTTTTTTTTTTTTTTTTTTTTTTTTTTTTTTTTTTTTTTTTTTTTTTTTTTTCTTTATTTCGTTGATTTATGCCCTGATCTTTAAGATTTTTTTCCTTCAGTTTGGTTTGGGATTAGTTTACTGTTCTTCTTCTAGTTCTTCCGGGTGTGCAGTTAGATCTTCAATTTTACCCCTTTCTTCTTTTTTAATGTAAGCATTGAGGGCTATAAATTTCCCTCTCAGCATTGCCTTTGCTGTGTTCCATATGTTTTGATATGTTGTGTTCTCATTTTCATTCATCTGAAGATATTTCCTGAATTCTCTAGCAATTTCTTTTTTGACCCACTTATTGTTTAGGAGTGTGTTGTTTAATCTCCATATATTTACTGATTTTTCCTTTTTCTGTCCATTACTGATTTACAATTTCATCTGTTAATGATAAGATAAAGTGTTTTGTATAATTACAATCTTTCTACTTTATTGAGACTTGTCTTGTGACCCAACATATGGTCTATCTTGTAGAAGTGTCCATAAGCACTTGAAATGAATGTATATCCTAATGGTTTGGGGTGCAATGTTCTATGGATGTCTGTTAGGTCTAGTTCATTTATCATATTATTCAAGATCTTTGTTTCTTTATTTATCCTCTGTCCAGATATTCTATCCAATACTGAGAGTCGTGTATTGAAGTCTCCATTATTGTAGATACATCTATTTCTCCATTCTGCTTTGCCAGTGTGCCCCTCATATACCTTGGTGTACCAAGCTTAGCTACATAAATATTTAGAATAGCTATTTCTTCTTGTTGAGTTGCTCCTTTTATTAATAAGTAATGACTTTCTCCTTCCCTCATAAGAGTTTTTCATTGAAAAGATATTTTGTCCAATATTAGTATTGCAACTCCAGCTATTTTTTTCGTTACTATTTGCATGGAATATCTTTTTCCAACCTTTCACTTTTAGCCTGTTTGTGTCCTCATGCCTGAGGTGAGTCTCTTGTAAATACTATATGGATGAGTCATATTTTTAATCCATTCTATCATTCTGTGTCTTGGGGAGTTCAAGCCATTAACATTCAATATTATAATTGTAGAGGCATTATTTACTTCATCCATTTTGATCTTTGGCTTTCAGTTCTCATGTCATACTATAGTCTATTTTTTTTTTTACCCTTTCTGATATTCTTCATTTCTATGCTCTTCTCCATGTTTCTTGTCCTTGATTTTTCCTTTCAGACTGCAGCACTCCCTTTAGTATCTCTTGTAGTTCTGGTATTTTGGTAATATATTCTATGAGTTTTTCTTTGTCTGTGAAGACTTTGAACTCAACCTCATTTTTGAAGGACAGCTTTGCCAGATATAGAGTTCATGGTTGGCAGGTTTTCTCTTTCAATATCTTCATTATATTATACCCTTTTCTTCTCTCCTCCATGGTTTCTGATGAGAGGTCAGCACTTAATCTTATCAAATTTCCCTTGTATGTTTGCTTTCTCTTGCTGCTTTCAAAGTCTTCTCTTTATCTCTTATATTTGTCATTCTGAATAGTAGGTGTCTTGCAGTAGGTCTATTCATGTTTATTCTGTTTGGGGTGTTTTGTCCTTCTTGGACATTGATATTTATGTCTTTCAAAAGGGTACGGAAGTTTTCAGTCAATATGTCCTCAAATATTCTTTCTGCCCCTTTTCCATTCTCTTCTTCTTCTGGGATGCCAATAATACATATATTCTTTCATTTTGCATTGTCATTCAGTTCCCTGAGACACTGTTCCATTTTTTCCATTCTCTTCTCTTTCTGTTCTCCTGTCTTTTCCAGTTCAGATGTTCTGTCTTCAAAATCATTAATTCTGTCTTCAAGGAGTTCAAATCTGCTCTTATGTGCCTCTAATGCATTTTTAATCTCATCCACCATGTCTTTCATTCCCATAAGGTCAGTTACTTTGCTTTTCAGACTTTCAAATTGTTCTTTATGCTCACCCATTGTCTTCTTAATATCCTTTATCGCTTTAGTCATTTTTTTTTTCATTTCTTTAAAATGATATATGAGAGTTGTGTGATTATCATAGATTAATTGTCTCAAATCCTGAATTTCTTCAGGATATTTGTTTTGTTCCTTTGGCTAGACTGTCTCTTCTTGTCTTCTAGTATGGCTCATAATTTTTTTCTGATGTCTAGATATTTGATATATTGATGAATTTCCTCTGATGGCCAATTTTGCTCACTTGCCAATTGTTATTATTTTTTCACAGCTCTTTGATAGTTGGTTCTACTTATCCTAAATCTTTAAAATTGCCCAGATTAAGTTACCAAAAACTTTTCCCAGGACTCGCTAATGGGGTGTAGACTTTTTCCCAGGGGTTGGGTAAAGAGTTCTAAAAGCAGTTTCTGTCTAGGTAAATTCCAGACTGGCCAGCTGATGGCACTTTTGGGAGCATGTTCCAAAGAGGTGCATCTCTCTCAGTGTTTATCTGGCCAGATCTGAGATTCAAAGTCAGCTCTGCTGACAGAATTCACTGGAAAAAAAAAAAAGCCCCCAACTCCTCCTTCATAACAGCTGGAAGGGGGGAATACTTCTGGTCTCCTCTCAGTCATCTTCAATGCTCCATAGGTTTTACTGCTACTTAATATCTCAGGGATGGGTGAGGGGAACCCTTCCCAGTGGCTAGAAGGTTTAGCAACCTACTGTTTATAGTTTCAGCTTCTTCATCTCTCTCTCCATCAATGTCCTGGTGGTTGTGAAACACTGTCCTGGTCTGCTGACCCCAAAAACAGGTCCTTCTATCAACTTTACACTTTTTCTCCATTGTTTTTATGAGTGTTGAGCCTTATCTGCTAACCCACGACATGTTCACACAGTTCCCTTTGGGAAATGCTTTTCATCCATAATGCCAATCTCTACCTTTTGACTGGTTACTTTAAGAATTTGCACTTAAAAGCTCTACTGACAATACTGGAATTTCTTCCACCATTTGGCTACTTATCCTGTTTAGGTTTTATACATTTTTAGTCCTTCACTTCCATTAATATTTGATTATATATTTATTTGATTTTTTATAGCATCTTGATTGCCTTCTCATTTCTGTCTGTTTATATTTTCCCTCTATTTTCCTTGTGGTTATCATGGGTGTAAAATCCTACATATTTAACAATTATGTTTATTTGACACCAAAAAACTGTAATAGCAGGAATATAAATTTTCCTTTACCCCTCTGTCCCCACCATTTTTCTTATATGTTATCACTTATATCTTTCTACATTTTATGTCCCAAAACAAAAAATTTTCATTCCTTTTTATGCATTTTCATTTTGCCTCCTGAGGAAGTTAGAATTTGAGTTACAAACCAACCATTACACTACTAAAATACTGGCATTTATAAATAATCAAAGGGATACCTTTATCACAGTTCTTTATTTTTATTTCATTATTTCTATAGCCTCATCTCTTTTTTGTTTTTTGAGTCAATTTTATTGGATTGTATTCACAAACCATACAATCCACCCAAAGTGTACAATCAGTGGTTTTCAGTACAATCACAGAGTCGTGCATTCATCATTGCAATCCACACCAGAACATTTCCATTACTCCTAAAAGAAAAAAACCTACCCCTTAGTAGTCAACTCCCAATCCCTCTATCTTTCCTCTGCCATACATAACTGCTAATCTATTTCTATCTCTAAAATTTATTTTTATTTAAGTTTTCTATAGATGGAATCAAATAATATTAGTACCTTGTGCTTGGTTCCTTCACTCAGCACAATTTCCTATTTACCATTTACGGAAGAATATTACTATAGTACTATTCTCTACAATCCGTAGTTTCCTTTCCTTGTATTTTTACATGAAGATCACACTTTGATTAACATCTTATAATATTTCTGTACCTTTGTTGTTTCAGAGAAAGCCATTCTTATACATGTAGTAGTGATCACACTCGTTGTCCACAATAGGGTTCTCTATGCTAAACTATTACGTGTTTCATCCTCGTGCTTTCCTTATAGTAATATACACAATCTTGAACTTTCCCTTTCAACCACTATTATACCCATATATTAATGCTGCTAATTACAGTCAATATATTGGGCTATCATCACCTCTATCCATTTCTAAATATTAACAAACAAATGCTATATAAATTCTGGACAAATTAAGCCTCAGATTTACTTCTCTATCTATATTCTATCTTTTTGGTGACCTATATTGTAGCTATTAACTCCATGAGTTTTCCCATTATATTTAGTTGATATTATTGAAATCATTCAATATTTTTCCTTATGTCTGGCTTGCTTCATTCAACACACTGTTCATAAGATTCGTCAATGTTGCCATATGCTTCATGACTTCGTTTCTTCTTACAACTGAAAAATATTTCACTGTAAAACACAATTTGTTTATCCGTGCATTGGTTGGTGGACACCAGGGTTGTTTTCATATTTTGGCATTTGTGAATAATGCTGCTGTGAAGATAAGTGTGCAGATATCAGTTCATATCCTTTTTCTCAGTTCTTCTGGTTATATACCTAGAAGTGTGATAATTGATTCACATTGCAGATCTATATTTAACTTCCTTTGGAACCAAAAAAACAGTCTTCCACAGAGGTTGCACTTTCTACATTCACACCAACAGAGAATAACTATTCCTATTGCTCCACATCCTCTTCAACTCTTGTAGTTTTCTGTTTTGTTTTGTTTTTAATAGTAGTAATTCTAATAGGTATGAAATATCTCATTGTAGTTTTGATTTTCATTTCCCAGAAGCTAGTGATAGTGCACCTCTTCTCATGTGTTTTTCCCCCATTTGTATTTCCTCTTGGGGAAAATATCTATTCAACTCATTTGCCTATTTTCTAATTGGGTCATTTGGCTTTTTATCATTGATTTGTAGGAAGTCTTTATATATCATGGATACTAAACCCTTATTGGTTATGTGATTTCCAAATATTTTCTCACATTGAGTAGGCTGACTTTTCACCCTCTTGAGAATGTCTTTTGAAGAGCAAAAGTGTTAACCTTTGAGGATGCCCCATTTATCTATTTTATCTTTTGTTGTTCATGCTTTGGGTGTGAAGCCTAAGAACCCACCTCCTACCTCCTAATCTTGAAGATGATTGTCTACATCATATTCTAGGAGTTTTATGGTCCTTGCTTTTATGTTTATGTCTTTGATCTATTTTGAGTTGATTCTTGTATAAGAAGTGAGCTAGGGTTCCTCTTGTCCTCTTTCATTCTTTTGATTTTGGATACCAAGTTCTCCCAGCACTATTTTTTGAAGATACTTTTCTGTCCCATTTGAGTGGAGGTGGTAGCCTTGTGGTAAATCAGATGACCATAAAGGTGAGGGCCTATTTCTAAAAAATTCAATTCAATTCCATAGATCAATGTGTATATATTTATGCCAAAACTATGCTGTTTTGACAACTGTAACTATGATATATTCTTTAAGGTCAGGAAGTGTGGGTCCTCCATATTCATTCTTCTTTTTTAGGGTGTTTTTGACTATTCACAGCCCCTTTCCCTTCCAAATAAATTTAGTACTTGACTTATTTACTTATTTAAAGTTGACTATTGAAATTTCATTGGAATTGTGTTGAATTTGAAAATCAATTTGCATACAATTGAGGTCTTAAAGACATTTAATATTCCAATTAATGAATATGGAATTTCCTTCCATTTGTGTAGGTTTTCTTTGATTTCTTTTAGGAATTTTTTTGTAGCATTATGAGTACAGGTTTTTTATCTATCTGGTTAATTCATAGATATTTGAGTATTTTTATTGTTATTGAAAATGGATTTTTTCTTTCATTTTCTCTTTCCTCTTTAGATTGGTCATTACTTGTGTAGCTTTTTCTTAGATAATGTGGGATATTCTATATTTAGGTTAATTGCATGGGTGAATAGTGAGAGTTTTACTTCTTTTTTCTGAATTGAATGTCTGTTTCTTTTTCTTGCCTAATTGTTCTAGCTGGAACTTCTGGCACAATGTTGAATAACAGTTGTGACATCATTTCCTTGTTATGGATCTTAGAGGGAAGGCTTTCAAATTTTCCCCATTGTGTAAAATTTTGGATGTGGGTTTTTCTTGTATGCCCTATATTATTTTAAGGAATTCTCCTTCTATTTCTATCTTTTGAAGTGTTTTATCAATAAAGGATGCTGGATTTTATCAAATGCATTTTCTACATTAATTGAGATGCTCATGTGTTTTTTTCTCCTTCATTATTTAATGTGGTGTATAATATTAATTGATTTTTATGTGTTCAATCACACTTGCGTACAAGGAATAAAAAAAACAACTTTATTGTGTTGTCTAATTATTTTAATATGCTGTTGAAATTCATTTGCACATATTTTATTGAGAATATTTGCATCTATTTTCATTAGAGGGATTGATCTGTAGTTTTCTTTTCTTTTGTTATCCTCATCTGTCTTTGGTATTATGATTCTGTTGGCTTCTTAAAATGAGTTAAGTAATTTTCCTTACTCTTCAATATTTTTGAAATGTTTGAACAAAATTGGTAGTAATTCTTTCTGAAATTATTGGTGGAATTTACGTGTGAAGTCATCTGGTTCTGGGTTTTTCTTTGTGGGGAGATTTTGATGACTGATTCAATATCTTTATTTGTGATTAGTTTGTTGATGTCTTTCTTTTAGTGTCCATGTAGGTTGTTCATGCAATTCTAGGAAGGTTTCCATTTCATCTAGTTTGTCTAATTTGTTGACATACAGTTTTTCATAATATCCTTTTATGATCCTTTATGGTTCTTTAGGGCAGAAGTAATGTTCCCTTTTTTATTCCTGATTTTTATTTATTCACTTCTTCTCTCCTTTTTCTTTTTTAGTCTATCTACGGATCTGTCAATTTTATTAATTGTCTCAAAAAACCAAGTTCTTGTTTTGTTAATTTCCTCTATTATATTATGTTCTCAATTTCAGGTATTTCTGTTCTAATCTTTGTTTATTTCTTTCGTTCTGCTTGCTATGAGACTAGATTGGTTTTATTTTTCTAGTTAGTCAAGATATTCAGTAAGGAGTTTTTAGGTGTTCACTGTTCTTTTTATGGAATTATTTTATTTTTTACATCAATGTTACAAGACACTCAACATGCAAGATAATGACTACAATAACAATAAATCTTCTTTGGTAAGTGGTTACATTCTCTACCTATTTTTTTTTCATTCCTCAATTTTAAGAGATTTTGGATAATATCCACTATGAATTCTTCATGCTGAGGAAGGATGTGGATATTAGGGGTAGGGAAAAGGAATTGTTTTGCTTGCCATTGAAAGCACAATTTGTTTGGTGGATGACACTGGCCTTTCCTCATCATTTTGTTAGTTTCCCAGGGTAAAGCCTGAAGAACTGGAGAGTAGTAATTACTTGCAACACTGTTGGGTTTCAGGGCTCTAACAGTATATTAACAATCTGAAGATGTATGTATCTAAGAAATATACTTAACAGGTACATTAAATTATATGTTCAAATAACGGGAGTAGAAGAATCATGATTAGGAGAATTATAAATGATTATGACTTTGTTATATTGGTGAAATAGATTTTCATATATTTCCAGATAGTTCCCAACAAGAGGTTGTTGATTTTATGAGGTCTTGTGACCTGCCTATATTGTCTGGATGCCCATAGAACCCTAAGGAACACTTTTATTTGAGGTTTTGTTTACACTGTGAGTTTGTGAAATCTGTGAAAGACCTGTATAAGCTTAACTTCCAGACTGTACTCCTCACTCACTTTGAAAGCTCCTAGCCTTAAAAACTCTGTTTTATTTAATATCTCCACCTTTTGGTCAAGGCCATTTTCCAAATGCATTGCTGATTAATGTATGGTAATAATCCCTTGGTGCCAGGAGGCACACTTATCTAACCTAACAACAACAACAACAAAAAAAAAAAAACAGAGAGAAGATGCAAATAAATAAAATCAGTAATGAGGGAGGGAACATAACCAAAAACCTCAAGTAAAAAAAAGGATCATAAGAGAATACTATGAAAAACACTATGCCAAGTAGGTGGACAACTTAGATGAAACATGAATTTCCCAAAACATACAAACAATTCTACACTGACAAAAGAAGAAACAAATAATCTTGATCTCTATGTACCAATCACAAGTAGTGAGATTAAATGAGTCAACAAAAAACTCCCAAGAACAAAAAGCCCTGTACTAGATAGGTTCACAGGTGAATTCTACAAATATTTCTGAATAGAATGAATCAAAATCCTACTCAATCTCTTCCAAAAATTGAAAAGTGGGGAACATTATATAACTTATTCTATGAGCCCAACATTACCCTAATACCAAAGCCAGATAAAGATGCTACAATAAAGGAAACTTACAGGCCAATCTCTCTAATGAACATAAATGCAAAAATCCTCAAAAAAATACTTGCAAATCAAATCCAAGAACACAACAAACAAATTGAATACCATGATCAAGTGGGTTTCCCCCAGGTGTGCAAGGATGGTACAACATAAGAAATTCAATTAATGTAATGCATCACATTAACAGCTCTAAGGAGAAAAACATGGTTACCTCTATCTATGCAGTAAACAATTTCCATCTTTTAAATTTTATTGAGACATGTTTTGTGACCCAACTTGTGGTCTATCCTGGAAAACGATCCATGAGCACTCGAGAAGAATTTTTTATTCTATAGTTTTGGTGTATAGTGTTCTGTATATGTCTGTTAGGTCTAGTTCATTTATCATATTCTTCAAGTTCTCTGTTTCCTTATTGATCCTCAGTCTTGTTGAGGATCAGTCTTGCTCACACTCTATTGATGTGAGCAGTGTAATGTAGTCTTCAGCTATTATTGTAGAGATGTCTATTTCTCACTTCAGTATTATCAGAGTTTCCCTAATATATTTTTGGGCATGCTGATTAGGTGTACAGATATATATCATTGTCATTTATTCTTGGTGGGTTGCTCCTTTTATTGAAATATAATGTCTTTCTGTATCTCTCATAAAATTTTTGTATTTAAAGTCTGATTTGTCTGATAATAGTACAGCTATTTCTGTTCTACTTTGGTTACTCTTCATGTGGAATATCTTTTTCCATCTTTCACTTTCATCTTATATCTATTCTTGGGTCTAAAGTGAGTCTCTTGTAAACAGCATATGGATGGCTTATAATTTTATACATTATTTCAACCTGTGTCTTTTGATTGGGCAGTTTAATCCATTAGTGTTCAATGTTATTAATGTAAAGGCATTACATGTTTCAACAATTTTTTCCTTGGGCTTTCCTATGCTATATCTCATTTTTGCCTTCTTTTTACACTTTCTATTATCCTTTCTGATAATCTTCCTTTCTACACTCCTCTCCAAACCTCTCTTTCCTGTCTTTTCCTTTCAAGCTGCAGAACTCCCTTTAGTGTTTTCTGCAGAGTGGCCTTATTGTTTACAAACTCTCTTAATTTTTGTTTACTTTTTTTTTTGTTTACTTTGAAGGACAATTTTTCCAAATAATAATTTTCTGGAAGTTTTCTTTCTCTCAGTATCATAAATATATCAAATCACTGCCTTCTCACCTAGATGATTTCTGGTGAGAAATCAACAGTCTTATTGCAGATCTCTTGTATGTAATGAATCACTTTTCTCTTGCTTCTTTCAGAATTCTCTCTTTATCTTTGGCATTTGGCAAATTGGTAAGTATATTGCACAGAGTACGTCTATTTAGATTTATTCATTTGGAGTACACTGGCATTCTTGGTCATATATGATCATGTATTTCATCAGGTTTGGAAAATTTTTGACTATTATTTCTACAAATATTCTTTATGCCTCTTTTGCCTTCTCATCTTCTTCAGGAACTATCAAGGCATGTTATTTATTCTTGGTGTATTTTGGTTTGCTTAATGCTATTATTCAATTCCCAGACCCCTGATCAATCTTTTTCATTCTTATTTCTATTTGTACTTCTGTATTTTAAATTTCAGATGATCAGTCCTCTAATTTGTTGAGTCTTTATTCTGCTATTTCAAATCTCTTATTTTATAGCTCCAGTGTATTTTTACCTTCATCTGATGTCTTTCATTCTTATGAGATCACTTATTTTTCTGTAATTCCTTTGAAATTCTTCTTTGCTCACTGTGTCTTCTTTTTTTCAAGAATTATTTTTTTTATATTTAAAGAAGCTTTAGATTATATAAATTTCACATTAAAAATATAAGGGATTCCAGTATGCCCTCTTCCCTCCTCCTCTTACATTTTCCCACATTAACTACAACCTTCATTATTGTGTTATATTTTTTACAATTGATGAACACATATTGAAGCATTGCTACTAACCATAGACTACAGTTTACTTTATGGTTTACACTTTGTCCTGCACAATTTTATAAGATATGAAAAAATAAACAATGGCCTGTATCTGTCCCTGCAATGTCATGCAGTACAAATCCAATGTCCTAAAAATACCACAATAGTACAACTATTCTTCCCTCTCCCAACCCTCGGAACCTCTAGTGGCCACTGCTTTTACATCAATGATTAGACTTTTTCCATTGCTAGAATAATACTAAACCTATTGTAGAATAATTTTTAAAAGTCTACTTCAGTCCATTGTTCATTCCCCAATCTTGAGGATTTCGGGACTGTAATGACCTCTCTGTTTCCAGTTGAAAAGGGGCTTTGATCCCATTGGGCAGATGGATGGAGCTCTCTTGCTTGCAGTTGCAGACACTCTCTTCCTTGGTATGGGCACTGTGCATCATCATCTCCTTGTTAGTTGTCCTGGGTAGTTCCAGTGAACTGGAGAGTAGGTATTACAACTCTGCTGAGATTCAGGGCTCAACTGGCACATGGACAGACCAAAGCTTTAAGTCACTGTAACAATTACATTTCAAGTATAGTGCTAATTATAGGTTCAAATAAAAGGGGCAGAAGAGTCATTCATAGAGAACCTATCAATGAGTCTAATTCTGTTGCACTGGTGAGCATAAATTCCAAAGAAAAGCCCACTGACAGCGTGCCAAATTCCTGAGATGTCTGCCCTTCTTATAGTTTCTGGATATCTCTAGAACCCTCAGGATCCCCACTATTTGAGGCACAATTTACTTTGGCAATCAATGAGATACTGCCGAGACATGCATAAGTGCAACCTCTGGAATGACCTCTCAACTCACTTTGAAATCTCTTATCCGTAGAAACTCATTTGTGTTTACCACTTCCCCCTTTTAGTCAAGTTTTTTTGCCAGATGCATTGCTAGTTGGTGCTTGGTAATAATCCCTTGGTTGGTACCAGGGAGGTTCATCCCCATGAATCATGTCCCATACTGAGAAGGTAGTGCATTTATATTCTGAGTTTGGCTTAGAGAAAGACCACATTTCAACAACAAGGAGACCTTCAGGAGGCAACTTTTAGGCAGTATATAATACTAAACTAAGTTTCAATTTCATAAGAAAAGGTTCATTAGTACAAGCATCAATGTCAGAGGCCTGGCATAGTGGTTTGTCTTCCTTCACCAAACATTGCCCTTGCATTCAGGGGATTCTTGCTGTCCTATTAGAGAATGTAGCAGAACTCCCCAGGATGAGAATTCAATATTCTTTTGGTTATTGTGAGGCTCTCCACCCAATAAGATGTCTTATAAATATTTGAACATCTTCATATGTCTCAGAGGCATGCCCCAAGTGAACCCACATATCACTGACACCCCACACCAGTTATCCTCTCCCACCACTTCTGTGACCCATCTCTGATTCAAAACATCTCCAAAAATGAAGCCAACAAAATAAATGAATAAAATTAATAAGAAAATGAAATAATAATTAAAAATAGCCAATGTCCTTTAATGTCGTTTATCTCTTTAACCATATTTTCATTCTAATCCTTTAATTTATTTTAGAGATTTTTTTGAATATCATTGATTAGTTGTTTCAAATCCTGTTCATCATCTGGCATTTTTATTATTTCCTGTGACTAGGGCATATTTTCCTGTTTCTTGGTATGGCTTGCAATTTTTTGTGATATCTAGGAATCTCATTATGATGGTGTGTTTATACTGATGGTCAGTTTTTCTCTCACTTATGATTTTATTCTTGATTGATTTTATTCTTGATTGAATTTGCTATGGCACTTCTTTGATTCTTGATTCAACTTATTCCAGGTCTTTAATATTACCTCATTCTAAATGACTAAATCATGGCCAGGGACCCACTAATTGGATACAGACCACTTTCCAACACTCTTAGAGATGGGGATAGCAAATGTGCCAAAAACCCTCTATTTATTTATTTATTTATTTTCTTAGTTATTTACTTACTTATTTTTCCCCACTGGAGAGCTCTTTCCTGGACTGCCAGCAGAATGGCACCCTTCAACAAAGCTTTCCCTTATATCATATAGGCAGAATGTGTTCACTAAAACCACCACAGGATGGTTTCTGTGGAAACAATATCCTTTTAGTACCCTTTCTGGACCTGTTATTCCAAGCCAAGTTTCACATTTCAAACTCATCAGTCATATGCCACTTACACCTTCAGCCTCACTCTCAATTTTCCCAGGGCAGAAGAACTTACCACTCCTATATGCTTTAGCAGCAGCCAGTCCAGGTCAGTAAGGAGGGGGTGTTTGAGGAGGGAGGTTATTTTTATTTCTCTGTTGACATGCCGGTGAAAACCATGGCTTGGCATTGTCCAGACAAGAAAGATGGCAACCACGGGCCCCCACAGTCCAAATTTGTCAGCCAAAGCTGGATTAGCAGTGGGCTGTGATCCTCACTCTTCCTTTCCTGGGGAAGTAGACCCCTGTGAATTTCTCAGTCCACAGCCTCATGCCAGGGACCAAAAGACCCCAAGCTGTCTGTCCCAAGAATAAGTGTTGGGTGCCAGCAGCAGCAGGGACTGAGTTACTCACAGATTTCCACTGCAGTCTTTGTCTCTTTGCCCCTCTCCTGTGTGATATCTAGCACTCCCTTGGTCTCTAGAGCCCTAGGTCAATTATTCTGGACCATTTCTCTCTGTCTTCTAGATGTTTTTCTGGGACAGAAGTGAGCCCTGTAACACAATAATCCTCCAAAGGTCTCTATGTATTTATGCCACTTTGAACCAATGTCTAGTGTCCATTCTTTTCAATCTGAAGAGCTCCCTTTAGCAATGTTTGTAAGGATGTTTGAGTGGCGATGAATGCCCTCAGTTTCTGTTTATCTGAGAACATCCTAATCTCTCATTTTTGAAAAAAAAAAGTCTTGCCAGATATAAATTTCTTGGCAAGCAGTTGTTTTCTTTCAGCAACTTAAGTATTTCATCCCATGGCTTTCTTGCCTCCATGGTTTCGGATAAGAAATTGGCACTCAATCTTATTGGGATTCCCTTGAATGTAGATGCAAATTTCCCCTTGTCTCTTTCAGACCTCTCTCTTTGTTTTTTTGCATTTGATAGTTTGATTGATATATGACAGGATTTATTTTCTTCATTTTTTAACATTTTTTGGTTTTCTCTGGGCTTCTTGGATATGCATATTCACATATTTTACTAAGTGTAGGTAGTTCTCTTTCATTATTTCTTTGGCTATTACTTTTGCCCATTTCAGGATTTTTTTTTTCCTGCTGGTATTCCCATAAAGTATATATTGGTGCACTTGATGGTGTCACAGAGGTGTCTTAGGCTATTTTTGCTTTTAATATCTGTTTTCTTTCTTCTCCTCAGACTGAGTCATCTCAAGTGCCCTCTCTTCACATCCATTTTTCTTTTTTTCTCCAACTCCAATCTGCTATTGAAATCCTTCTGGGAATTTTTCACTTCAGTTTTTGTGGTCTTCAACTTCAGTAGTTCTATTTGGTTCCTTTTTAAAAATTTCTCTTCACTAAGACTTTCATATTGCTCTTTCATTGTTTTCCTGAAACCCATTAGTTACTTCTCTGTAGTTTCCTTCATCTCATTTGGCTACTTTAAGATATGTTTTAAAGGCTATGTTAGGTAGGTCCACATTCTTGTCTTCATTGATATTTTCTTGATTTTTATGCTTCTTCCTTTGGATGGGCCATAATTTCCTGTTTGTCTTGTACTATTTTGCTGAACACTGTACATTTTAATATTTAAAAATATTAATTTTGGGATTTATTCCCTGACATGTCTGCTTCTTCATTTTGTAACAACCTGGTGATAACACAGAAATTTTCTTGAGCTTCTGTTCTCCTATCACGAATGTGTGCCCATGCTGAATATAGTGTGCAGAGTTTTCCTTTTCTTTTTTGGCTTTTGCTTGTTATCTGTTTTGGAGTTCCCCTTTCTATAGGAATTTGGTTGTCCCCTCTATTTCCCAGGACATGGACCTTCCTCTCTAAGATGTTTAAAACTGAAGGCCTTTTTCACAGACAGTCTGCCTCTGTCAAGATTTCCCAGCCAAAATGGAGCCCGGGACCAAATCAGGGCCATAGACTGGTTCCAAAGTGCCCTGGGGAGCAGATCAGAAAGGGAGTGAAAAACCACTAAAATGATTCCCCAAAGCTGAGCTTTCTTGGCCTTCTTAGCAAATGTAGACTACCGCTAACTGTTCCCCACATTCCAGAGAAAGAACATTTATACATTTCCACCAAAACCACCCCTTTCCAGGGTGGGTTGAAAAAAATGTGACACCACCTTTGTTCAGAGTGGGTTGAAACAATAGCTGCCCTCAGAATCTGAATTCACTAATTGAAACTATGATCATAGTCATGTCAACCACTGCCCATGGGGAAGAAGATTTTTAAGTCACTTTCTGTCACCAGCAGCTAGCCAGGGGCTGGAACTCAAGATAGAATCCCACATGAGTGGGGGTGGACACTGGTAGCTGCTGTGTGGAGAGAACAATTTTACTGTTCCTTACAATAATTTCTCAACCTCTTCCTCCCTGTCTTCCCTGGGTGCTGTACTGTGTTCTTCTGGCCTTAAGAGTTCCAAAATAGTTGTATCAGGTTGTTAATGCCTATTTGTTATTTTAGTGGAAGGACTGAGTCCTGCAGCTGCCTTATCCAACACTTTCCTGGAATTCTCTTTGATCTTCACCTTTGAAGACAACTCTCTGCCATACCTGAGTTCCAGTCATTAAGAAAGTGAAAGAGTGGAGAAAAATGCATGCTTCTTTCTTTTTAAAATTTGTTTTTTATTATTTAAATTTATTTTTAAAGAAGCTTTAGATTACATATGTGTTACATAAAAATATAAGGAAATCCCATATTCCCCACCCTCTCCTCCCCCCATACTTTCTCACATTAGCAACCTCTTTCATTAATGTGGCACATTTGTTATAATTGATTAACACTTATTGAAGCATTGTTTTGACCTGTGGACTAAAGATTATATTATAGTTTATGCTGTACTTAAGAATATAATGTAGAAGGTGCATATATCATTACCATTTACATCACCCAGGGAGGTAGCTGTCTATTATGGTAGCTACTTGTTGCTACTTAAATATAATTAATACTAATTAAAATTTAAAAATCAACTGCTCAGTTATTCTAGCCCCATTTCAAGAGTTCAGTAGCCACGTGTAGTTAGTGCCATCCACGGTACTGGACCATGATGACATAGAATTTTCTTAATCACAGGGTACTTTATTGAAAAAAACTGCTCTAGAAAACATGGTGAATGGATATTTTAGGGACACCTTGCTCTCTACCTTAGATAAACACAAAATGATTTGTGTTCAAAGCCTGCAACAGGATTAATACAGTGTTCAGTGATACAAGTTGAGCAAACATCAGATAAAATTGAGTAACTTGTCAAAGATATAGAAAGAAAAAGGAAAAATTGATACAGAACTGCTTAGTATTTAGGTTCTTATTAAAATGATGCTATAGCTTATTTACTTTACACTTCCCCCCAATCCTTTGAGGTTGGTAATATTTTTCATCTCCATAATTACAAATAGGAGAGCTCAGATCCACAGATTTACATTAATAAGCATATGTTCACTGGTCCATGTGAAATGTACTAAACTCTTGAAGAAGTGCACTTTGTCTTTCTTTCATTTTCCAGGCTCAGGAACAGCCCCTCATATTCACATTGACCATGGTGAAACCAATGAACTTAATCTGACCTGCACATCAATGGGGTGGTACCCAAAGCCTGAGGTACAGTGGAGAGACCTGCATGGACAGCGTTTGGCATCAGCCTCTGGAACAAAAACTTCAGAAAGAAATGGCCTGTTCCATGTGAAGACATCTATATTGCTGGACAAAACTTCAAAAGAAATTGTGGCCTGTTTCATAAGGAACCCAGTCCTCAGTGTGGAAAAAGAAGTGCACATTTCTGTGGCAGGTCAGTTCCTTCAAGGTCATCGTCCTGAGGTTTTGCTGTTGATCAAGAAGATATAACTGGCAAAGACCTATGACCAATAGACCTAGAATTTGTAATTCTAATGTGGAAACTTATTAAAATTACATCTTTGTCCTGTTTCGTATCCCTCTATCAGTCAAATAGATGCCATTATTTTAATGTATTAAAACTGCATGGGGCATGCTAAAGCAATGTAAGGATAATGAAGTATTTTGAGGAATTTCTCAAAGTCCTTCTATCCTTCCCCTAAGCCCATTTGCTAGGGAAAAACATTCATGACAATTTTGTGTTTATTCTACCATTCTGAGTTTGAGTTCTGACAGCATCATCTACCAGTTTTATCACATAGAGCAAGTAGTAATGTTTCTGTGCCTAGTCTCAAAAGATTTAAGGAAACTTAATTTAGGAAAGTTAAATAGGAAGAATAATACTGTCTACCTCAAAAGATTGTTATGAGGATTATCTGGTAAAGTTCATATCATAGGTAGACAAGAGCTCAGGCACCTCAATCTACCCTTTATACATACCCAAAACAATTGTTCCAGGAAATAAAAATTTTGCCCAAAAGCAGCACTGCAACTCTCCCTATTTGTTTACCTTAAGAAGGGAAGCATTGCACCCTGTCAACACAGCTTTTCTTCATTTGCTCTTTCTTATCTCTCTATCCTCACATTTTCCCCTACATTTCCTTCTCAACCTCCTTCTTCTAGCACCCACCAATCCCCCTATCCATGATCTCTCAATTTTCTTTTAACTATATTTTTCTCTTTGATGTTTCAGGACTTAACCCTAACATATCATTTTCAATAAGTCTTCACCAACCTAGTCTGTGTTAAGTGCCCCTGTCTTAATCCTTACATTATTTTCTTTGTATGTTTCAATATATTTCTAGGTAGAGTATTATCCCTTTGAGCACAGTGTATCTTACTTCTTTTAATCCTCATTACTTAGCATAAGACTTAGTCCAAAATTAATTTTTGCAAAATGGGTAAATAAAAGAACATTGCATGAATTTTAATAACAAATAAGTTGTAATTTCTTGTGTGATTCAGTTTTGAAAGCCACACTTAATTAAGTTAATTAAAAGGAGAATTTATATTTTAATGTGAGGAGACAAAACTTAATGTCCTAAAATTATTATTTTTTAATTTTATTACAGACTAAGAAAGATAAAGATAAAGAAAAATAACCAAAGACTTCTAATAATACTTTTACAGTTAAGAAAGGAATTAAGGGACATTTAAGACAGGATGATGAGTCTGGACTGAGAAAAGAACTAATGAATGCTCTCAAGTCAACATAAGGAAAAGCTCTTGAAAACCTGGTTGTTGGAGATTAACTAAGAAATAAAAAATACTTCTTCATATTTACATAATTAGAAACAAATTTATGACAAATTAATTAAAAATTAGTTGATTCATTTGCCACCATATTGTTGAAGTTTTGAATGAAGTTAATCCCTGAATGAGAGTGCCTTGATAGCTCTTTTGAACCTGCATGAATCAATAGAATAATATTGACACCATGCCATTACTATTGATTTAAGTTTCTAATAGTCAGTTGGACATCTCAAAAGGGTCTGCGTAAACTAGAACTCTGTTGTTGGGTCTTACACCATGAGATCTGTTTGATTTATCAATCCAAATCCTCACAATCCCTCATTTAATTTTATATATTACTTATTTCTATTCTCATTCATCTACATGTTAGTTCAAATGCATAGATATGTAGAAAATAAGTGGATAGGAAGGACATATGTCAACATTAGGTTAAGGACACCATTAGAGGAAGAAACAAAACTTGATGGAAGGTGAGCCTTTGCATTTTGCATTTCAGCACTTTATTATAAAAGAATTATATGTTGCAAATATGATGGTAAGTTAGCATTTGTAAAATATGGATGGTGAATACATGGGAGACTGTTACACTATCTTCATATGGTTTACATATTTAAAATCTTTGTAATTTCAAAAATTTTTGTCCTGTGTTTCTGAACATTGGGAAGAAGCATGGATACAAGAAATTCTTCAGGATCCCTGAATCTGAATTCATTAGAATTGCAGGGAGGCTTGAGTATGAATGGCCTCTAATAATATCTCATGGGATAAAACATCTGGGGATTCATAATTAATAACTAAGTCACCTAGTGTCAAACTGGATCTGATATGAGACAATACCTGTTTTTCAGATGTCTTGTTCCCCAGGATTTCACCCTGGCCAGTGGTAGTGCCTGTGTTTGTGGTTCTCCTGGTCATAATTGGGATCATCTGTGTTCTACTAGTGCACACTAGAAAATCAAAAGGTAAATATGTGTCTAGCATCATTTGTTAGGGAATCAGAGGATAACTCATTTCAATAAAATCAGACATGGACCATAAGTTATCTTTAGAATATGAAATTGAGAATAAAACCTGTGAAAAAGAAAAAATATTCCAACTGTATATACTTGGCTCTACATCTATGTCAGATAGTAAAGGTTGCCTGGTCAAGGTCAGCTATCTCATAAAGAAAAGAGTGCTTGGTTCATAACTTGATCAATTCCAGTGGGGAAAAAGGGCTATAATAACAGATACATTATGTGCAAACATTTCCTTTTTGCTTTGAGACAGAAATAATATTTTTTGGTGCTAGAACAAAGGATAGTAGCATATAAGGACAGGAATAGTAGCATAAAAGGATGAGTGGGGATTTTTTTAAGTAATTGACAAAATGGGCTAATATTTAGAAAATTGGCCAGTCTAATATCACTCGCCATCATCCGTCACACACAATCAATTCAATTAACCATTTTTATATTTAAGTTTATATTATTTTATCTTTATTCTCCAACCTATTAACCTGAGCTGGCAACATAGAAGAACTAGCTAAATGGTTGGGGATAATCTACAAATACATATATGACCTACTTGTTCATAATATGCAGACAAAATTATTTATCTTGGAATAACTGATCTTTCTCTTAAGACTCATTGCTTTGGGTCCATGTATAAGAGTCTTTCAGCTAACACCAAATTAATCCCACAAGTTTATATAATACATTACAAGATTGATTTATCAAAGAAAAACTTCTACACTTTGTAGTAAAGGACACACATCTATCATTTAGCATACATTTATAGACCAGCTACTATTTGTCAGGATCTCTGCTAGGTTGCCACCTGCTAGGTTTGTAGCAGGTACAATATAGGTGTGGTTCCTGTTCCTTTGACTAAAGAGAATATATTTTGTTCATTTTCTAAATTCTCTAGCTCCCCAGGATAGTGGTCACTGCATAGATGCCTTGTAATCAAGATCTTGACATTAAATGTGATAGTCATTGTTTTATACTTAAAATGCATTTGATAAGTGCAAATCCTTTTCTCACATTCCACCCTACCATCCAAAAAATTAATGTCAATTCTGTTGAAAATATATAAGAAAAATATAGAGATAATGATGACTGTTGTCTCAATATGTGTTTTGACTCTGAAATAAAAACAAAAAAATCTTCTCTTTCCTGAATATAAACTCTCAAGGATATTCCATATGATGCTTATTATATTATAAGGAAGATTAGCAGTTTAATTTATATTCCTCTGTAATGATTGCTTTGAAGATAAAGATAAGCAATTGGTGGATAAATTCTGGACCACTGGTTTGAATCCTAACTTTGTTTTTCAGTTTTACTTTATATTCATTTCCTGTATTCTGTTGTCTCGAGGTTGGGAAGATGTGCACACGTAGTTAAACTAATCATAGCCCCTTCAATGGACAGACTAGAGTCAGCCAGGAACATGATTTTCAAATGGGATCTGCAATATATCTTTTTGTGAGCTGAAAGGCCACTCAGCCGGACATTAGATGAGTCTTAACCATGTATCACTTTTTTGTGTTTGTTTTAGGTTTGCTCCTGAAGCATCATGGTGAGTTGGTTTGTTTCAAACTCAGAGAATCTCACTCTATCATTTTGAAGATAATTTCACAGATGCAAGGAGAGCATGACAAACATGGATGGAGTCCATCAGAAAGGATTACATGAATTGTGTTTTTTGAAAAATTCCTATAGAAATCACTTATCCACATTAAAACAGAGAGATTAGAATTCAAGCTTAAGTAAAGTTTAGTGAAGTATTCAGTTCATCATCTATCAAAATCACTGAGGTGTAACTGTATTTGATCAATTTCAACAATCTAGGGAAGAAACACCATATCACATAGCACACTGTTCATTAGATTATTTCTAAGTCTCTTATAGAGTAGTGGTTTTCAAATTTGAACATGCATCAGAATCACTTGGAGGACTAATTAAAACACAGAAAGGGAGCAGATGTGGCTCAAGTGATTGAGCACTTACTTCCCACATGGGAGGTCCTGGTTCAGTCCCTGATGCCTCCTAAAACAAACAAACAAATGAGCACACAAGCCAAAAACCGAACTCAGAGGAGCTGATGTGGCTCAGTGTTTGAGCACCAGCTTCCCACATACGAGGTCCCAGTTTCAACACCTGGCCCTCGTTACCTACAAAAAAAAAAAAAGAATCACAGAAGGTTATGCTCAAATTTCTGATTCAGTAAGTGTGACCTGGGACCCAAGAATTTGCATTTCTAAAAATTTCCCTCATGATCTTTATGCTGCTGGTCAAAAGACAACATTTTTTTTTTTTTTAGTTTTTTAAAATTTTTATTTTAATTAGAGCAGTTGTAGATTTACAGAAAAATCAAGCAGAGAGTACAGAGTTCCCATATACTCTACTCTCAACAGTTTTCCCTTTCATTAACATTTTACATTAGCATGATACTTTTGTTACAATTGATAAAAAAATATTATACTTATATTATTAATTTTAGCCCACAGTTTATATTCAGGTTCACTGTGTTATACAGTTCTATGGGTGTTTTTTTGTAAGCCCACTCAATTGGGAAAGAATAGTCTCTTCAACAAATGGTGCTGGGGAAACTGGATATCCATATGCAAAAGAATGAAGGAGGATCCCTATGTCACACCATATA
>JAQZBX010012037.1:0-41814 GCA_029593785.1 Cabassous unicinctus
AACCTGATTTTCTGTTTGCTTGGAATGGCACTCCTTTCCCCCAAGCCCTCTTCCAGGTGGGCTCACGGTCATAGGTCAAGCTTGGCTTTTGTAGGACTGCTGAAGTGGTGCTTCCTGCAAGTTGCTCCCTCCAAAATTTTATGTGGCTCAAGGATTTGGGTACAAGTTAAAGGACAAATTGCAAACTGCAAAAAACATTGGCAGCATATGAGACAGACAAAGAGATAATAATTTTAATAGATAAAGGCCTTTTACAATCAATAAGGAAAAACAATCACCTTAATAGAATAATGGGCAGAGGATATGAGCAAAATGCATGAAAAGATGCTTAACTTTTCTTTTAATCAACTGAATGCATATGAAAATGAGACTTTTTTTCTACTTTTCAGACTAGCAAAGACAAAAAAGAATAATAATGACACATACAGGTAAGGAAATGGAGAAACAGTCCCATATACTTCTTGGGGGGAGGAGGGGATGCCATTTGCTCTAATCCTTCTAGAGTCCAATCTAGCAATATTCTTGGTCTTTTGAGCCATTAACTCTATTTTTTTAGGATTTTATGCAAAGAAATAATAAGAGAAGGAGTAAAAATATGTATGTATATGTAGCAGTTTGATATTGTTTATGAATTCCAAAAACAGTATTGGATTATGTTTGTGAACTGGTCTGTTCCTCTGGGCATATCAGATTGGATTGGATTCAGAGGCTTCACTTTTACTTGATTAAATAATGATTAAGGCTTTGATTGGGCTACTTCAGTAGGACTTTGAGTCCCCGCCCCCTTGGTGGGCAGGGACTCACAGAGAAAACGACATGGCAGAAGAGAAAGTTGAAGTTTTAATGCTGGAGCCCTGGGAAGTAAATACACAGAGAAGCAGATACATGAGGAAAGAGAGAAGGCTCCATTAGACAGGGCAGAGGCCCCAGGAAGAGAGACAAGCCATTTGCCTGATAGCTTACAGCTGGCCTTGTGGAGGGAGCAAAGCAACTGAGCCTAGAGAGAAACGAGCCCCGGGAGATAGATGAGACTTATCCCAGCTTACAGCTGATCTTGGAAGAAGCAGGGACCACAGAGCCTTAGGAGGAAGAGGAAGCCTGAACCCTTGCAGACGTTGGCAGCCATCTTGCTCCAACACATGGAAACAGACTTTGGTGAGGGAAGTAACTTATGCTTTATGGGCTGGTAACTGTAAGTTTCACCCCAAATAAACACCCTTTATAAAAGCCAACAGATTTTTCATATTTTGCATCAGCACCCCTTTGGCTGACTAACAGAGTTTATAACATGGTCACTGCCTGATTATTTATAATAACTTAAAGTAGGAAAACCTACATGCCCATCATTAGAAATTGGTTAAATAAATAATGGGAAGATAGAATATAATGCAGCCCCTGAGAAAGCAAAGGTACATCCTTATGTATTGACATATAAAGCTGCCCATAATATTTTGTTTTATTCTTGACAAAAATAAAACCGTCATATACCACTACCTGTGTGTGGGATGCTGTCGTAAGTATGTTACAAAGGTTAACTCACTTCCCCTCATAACAGCCCCGTGGGGTGTAAAGGCTTCAGAGCCCATGATCTAAAGCACCACACGCCACTGCTAAAGAAAACTGAAAAAAAAAAACCAAAACAAAACAGACAAGTATTTTCAAGTATCTGACCCCATTCGTGTGTGTGTGTGTTTACTTTGGATAAAAAATTAGAATGAAATGTATGAAGATTTCAGCAGTGGTTCTCTCTAGAGGTTGCAATGAGTTTGCATCGATCATATATTATCACTAAATAAAATCATTCAGTCAATTGAAAAACAAAATCTGACTTGGGGGCAGAGTGAAGGTCAGTCTGTCCACCTCTTCTCAACCGAGGATGATCTTTCTGGGGCTCCAGTGTCACGGGGCTTGGGTTGTGATCTCCGGGGGACAGCAAGCCCCTTGCAGTCTGGCTCCCACCTTCTTGCCAGCCCCTCCAGCCCCGACCCCTTGGGCCCTGTACTTTGCTTTGCCAATCTGCACAGAAAACACGTGTCTTAAAACTAGGTGAAACCAGGTGGCCGGACCCAGAATCTGGCATGATGTAGTGGGACAAGCATAGAAACGGGAGGGATTCATGGAACCTGGGTGCCCTTAGCCGGCTGGGTGATGCTGGGCGTGTTCTGGGACTCGGTGGGTCGGATTAGGATTCTCTGCTCTCACTGCGGAGGCTGCAGAAAACAGAATGTAGCTAGAGCACTGGAGCCGCCTGATGTGGAGTGGTCCTCGGTGGGTGAGTTAGTGCCGTCGTCGCTGTCACCGTTTCCTCTTGGTGACATGGAAGCGCCAGGACGAGGGCAGGCGGAGTGGGGGAGGGAGGCAGAGCTGGAGTGTGTACACTCACAAAAGCTCTCAGGTGGTAAAGTTGGGCCAGCCCCCAGCCGGCCCCGGCTCAGGGCTTCAGTTTCCTTGGTCACATCTCAGCTCCCTCTTGCGCTGGCTTCATAATTCAGGGACCCCTCACTTCTGTGAAGCTCACTATCTAGTCACCTCATGAGAGAGAATAAAGCCAAGAATCCGGAAATAAGCAAGCAAAGTTTAAGGGCCTGCCTCTTGGACAAATTCCAGGCATGAAAATGCATGCTCTTAAAATTCCTTAGTTCTTAATTTTACTAAATTACCATTTTAACACTAATAGTTACTGAGTATCTACTACACACAAGCCCCTACCGGAAACACCTCACATGTATTTTTTCACTCAAGCCGCTCTATGAAGTAAATACTGTTTCCATCCTTTTTCACAAGTGAGGAAACTGAGGCACAGAGAAGTTAAATCGCTTGCTTAGGGTCACAAAGACAAAGAACTTTGACACTCATACCACATCTTGTTAACAGGCGTGGTTCTCTGCTTTCACAACCCCAAAGAAGCAGCCAAGTAGAATGAAGGCAGGACGCCCCCGAAAGCAGAAGTGACAGCTGAAGGACACGGAAAAGCTATGAAAAGCAGACACAAAACCTCCCAAACCATCACCGCCCGGGGTCAGGAGGCGTGAGGGCGCAGCCATTGAGAGGAAGAAGAATAGCACAGTCGTATTGTGTGCCCTGCTTTGCAGAGCACTTTCGCACATTCTATTTCATTTGACCCTGAGTCAATAAAAAAAGTTCAATTCAATTTGGCGTCCTCTGTTTAAAACCAAGGGGCTGTGCACAACACATTTGAGGAAGAGCGACTGATATTTTTGAAAACTTGTTTCCTTTAAAGAGTGAAAAAAATATCTCTTGTTCCAAAAATCAATTTAGGCCAACAGGAAAATGTGCCAAGTTACCAGGTGCCTGACACGTGCAAGGTGACGCCATTCGTGGTCGATGGCCAACATAAATTTGGTGTTCCTCTGTTCTACAGAAAGTTCACTTCTTCAGACTTTATATTGAAGGTGGGAAATTCATTTTTAGCAAAAACTGCACTCAGTCCTCCCTCATTTTTAGCTATGAATGGTGGTTCCTTCCTTCCTCCCTCCCTCCCTCCCTTCCTTCCCTCCTTCCTTCCTTCTTTCCCTCCTTCCTCCCTTTCTTTTTTAATGATGGCTAAGGCTGGAAGCTGGCGGATGGAGAGGTGCAGGTGGAGGTGGATGTTCAGCCATGAAAGACGCGGCTTAAGGTTGCCTAGCAACTGTGCGAGGTGTTAGGGCCTCACTGTTGCCTCTCCTGAAGTCAACCCATGGCACCTCCCGGGCCCTCGGGGTGGCCTGGTCAGCCAGCCGAGTAGCCCAAGGCTCCTGATTCCCCAGCAGCCCCGTTCCCAGACCCAGAAGCCTGTGGGTTTGGGGCAGGAACTCCCGGCACCCAGTCTGTCCTGGGCCCTCCCCGCGGTCCAGGCATAATTTATCGGTGGGGGCCCTGGGGCCCAGAAGGCGCGCCTGTTTTTGTTTTAACGGTAATTTACAGCACGGGCTGCCCTTGTGGTCATCATCCCCTCTGCTCAAGTAGGTGAACACAATGTCTCCGTCTTGGTCGTGCAGAAAGGGTGCGTTCTCCGAGGGCGCCATGAATTGGCGGCGGCTGCGCCCCTGACAGCCGAGAGGTGGAGTGGGGGGTGGGTTATCCAGCGCAGACAAGACCCCTTAACAAAATGGAGTGTGCCATCTTCACAGCACAAATATTCCCCTTGACCATAATACCCTCTTACGGAGACCTCAAGTGGCCGGGCCTTGTCACCAGCTCCCCCAGGCACACCACCGATGGTTTGTTGTTGTTGGTTTTTTTTTTTTACTGCCACTGGCGTTTGCAGGGAGCGGGAGGAGAGGGCCCCAGAAAAGCAGGGCCTGAGAGCGTCCCAGGAGAGCTGGGCCCTGATGGCCTATTGTACTTCATGTCACAGACAAAGAAACCCCAAGCCTTTCTCTGGAAGCTTCCTCAATAAATCAGAGCCCAGATGAAACTATTCAGAGGTGGCCGAGGACTCCCAAGGCCCCTCTCGATATATTTCCTTTCCAGGATACATCGGATATGAGAGATTTTCAGCCTCACTCATTGGCTTTTCATTCTTTCTCTACGCACGCCCACCCCCCCTTCTTTGCCACTTTTCTCCTTTCTGTCTGGCTCCGTGTGGAACAGAAGATGGGTTTGTAGACCTGAATCAGCGGGATTGTTTGGATCATCAGGCCATTCACGCTCGCCCCTCCCCTGTTGTAAAACACAAGCCGGGCGGTGAAACAGCAGTGCCATTGTGCGGCGCCCATGCCACCCAGATTTCACCTCGGTCCTCTCCCAGCCCCTTTTTTGTTCGCAGTCAAAAGAAAGCATTTGCTCAGGGGAGGGGAGGGGGTGTTCCTATTGCTTCCACTAACACGGAGGTTAAAGGCAAGATTGATGGGAGAAAGTTCACCTAGAAAACCAGGATAAATTTCTCGCTGGCCAAGGCCAGTTGTTTCATTGTCCTGGGGCCATGTTTTTTGTTAATTATCTCTCACTCTCTCCTTTTATCAAGGAGGAAAGTAGCAAAGTGGGGAGAAAGGAACAGGATACAGGGGTCAGGGGTCCCGTTGGGCCACCTAGGTGTTCCCTTTTCAAGGGGAGGGCGGCGAAGTCGCTTGGGGATGGAGAAGCGGTGACCATCAAAGTGGTCGGGAATTGGATCCCCTTCTTCTCAGCTCCAGCCCCCAGCCCGGTGCCAGGCTCGCCCGCAAGCGCCCACGCACTGCACTTTTTCTTTTTGAATTTTAAGCCCCACAAAACCTTAAGGGTGCTCTTGGGAAGGGGAAAAACCATGGGAGAAAGACTGAGAAAGTTGGTCCAAACAAGAACATGTTGTCAAGGAAATAAACCTTGGTGAGGGTGGGCACTAAACCACAGCTGCCGAATTTGGCCAGCCTCAGACCCTGGGGGTGACAATGAGTCTTAATGGCAGTGTCCCAGCTCCGAACATAAATAGGGCTCAGCCTGAAAGGGGAGGAAATGGAACAAAACATTTCCTTGGGTTCCACTGGCAGAGAAATAACATCAATTTCAGTTTGGGGAGAAAAAAAAAAAAAAAAGCCAAAGAATCTCCCTGTTTCCCCACATTAGCAAAGGCAAATTCATAACTTGCCAACAAAGTACCTTTGAAATGCAGCTGCACTCCGCGAACACACTGCCTTTTTCCACCCAGAGAGACAACCCTGTCTTAACCAGAAAGAGGGGGAAAAGACAAGACGAGGAAGAAAAAAATGCACGCTATTGAAAACCCACAAGAGAGTGTAAAAGAAGGGAGGAGGGTGGTTGCTGGCGCTGGAGGGCGGGAGCGAGGGGAAACGCTAAATGCAAATGATAAGCGGTACCTAGAATAAAGCGACCTTCTTTGGCTTTCCAGGAGGAGGGCTGAGATGAATGGCCACACAGATTCTCGGGACAGGGGCTGCTCACAGGCAGCTGTTGGCCAAGGGCAGCCATGTGGCCAGGAAGGAAGGCCACTGGATGGGCCCTGGCTTCCAGGTACCACGCTCTTGGATCCCAGCACCAACCAGGAAGGGCACAGCTGCAGCCCCGGGGAAGAGGGGCTCTGGGAATGTCTCCCACAGGAGGGTAGGAGCAGGTCCCCAGCCGCCCCCTGGTATGTCTATACACATATCCGCCCTTTTGGACAAAGATGGAATTCTGGGCGCGTGCCCGCTTCCTCTCCGCCCCCCCACCCCACTCCACCCCAGGCCCGGCAAATGAGCATGGCAAGCTGGGCAGATCCAGTCTCTACAGTCTGGGGTCCTTTTAAAGAAAAAGAATACAAACGTGCAAAGACAAAATTAGGCACCAATGTGAATATTTACCTAGAATGAGAAAGGAGATGACAACAAACTACAAAATATAAAAGCTGACAGATGCCATAAACATCCCCAAATCCAGCAATACCGTTCATTCATTCATTCATTCATTCATTCGTAACGAGGCATCAGGCACACCTCTGTCACACTGCCTTCTCGCCCTAGACATTTCAAACCTTGTTTCTCCCCCCCACCCCCACGCCGCCCCTAATTCTGAAGCTGTGCACCATAGGACGCGTCTGTATCACAAGATGATTTCTGGCCCTACCACACAGAAGGCAGCAGGAGTATTCCTGGAAGCTGTTTCTCCCCCTGGGTGACTAGCAAGAACTTAACTACAGAGGTGACTGCTGATCTCCAAGCCAATCCCACTAAACTAAACTTACCCCCCAGTTCAACAGCTCCTCCAACACCCACAGACACAAGGGAAGCGTGAAAGGGGGAGTCGGGGTGGAAGAGAGCGCGGTCTTCATCGACTGTGGTTAGACCATCTAACAGACGCACATTTTACAAGAACATAGAACTGTGCGAGCCTTTCAAGGTGTCACAAGCCTTGGAAGGGACCTGTACAAATGAGGATCCCTTAAGCTTTCTCAGCTCCCCCATCGGGTGGCCTTGACCCATCTGGATGACTTGGTCAACATCAATATCTGCACATCTGGGTCCTGAGCATCTTCGCAGTCCACCTCTTCCATGAAGGCTTCCCTGATGTCCCCAGGGAGAAACCCTTGGACCTTATTATGGCAAGTGCACTGTTTTACACGGCAAGGTCTTTCTTTTTGTCCCAGTGACTGTAAGCTCCTGGAGGACATGGACTGGTGTCTTCTTCCCACCTGAGCTCCCACAGGAGCAATCACCGTAACTAGTACAACCTGGGTGTCAGTCAAGGTGTGCTGGAAAAATGAGAGAACCAATGAGTGAAGCCAGGTAAAGCGCTGAGTTCAGCTGGCCTCTCCAAAGAAGTTCTGGGTTCCCATGCCCTGGGGAGAAGAGCTGGTATTGGGGAGAAAGTACCTGCTATACCCCAAATGATTTCAGCGATGCTTTCAGAAGTCGGGAAAGAAATTCCTCATCCCCGAAGTGCCCAGCGACTCTGTCCACCCTTAACGTCATGCTCGCCCACACTGCCTGAGAGCTCGTTAGGGAGAGGGAGTTACATTCAAGAGTATGTTAGCTCTTAGCTGCTGCTCGATGCTGGGGATAGCCCAGTGGACGATGGCAATAAACCTGGGCCAAGCATTTTGTAGAAACTCATAGGATCCACAGAACAACCCAATGGGATAGGGTTTTTTGTTTTTTGTTTTTAATTAATATATTACAGTCAGGAGATAAAGATCTCAGAGGGGGTGAGTGACTTGTTCCATGTCACACAGCTATTAGGAAAGCAAAGCTGGGATTTGAACTCAAGTCTTTCTGAATACACCGATGAGCTCACTGGAAAGATAGCACAGAAACAAATTAGTATAGAGTGGGGTGAGCGTTCAGCCAAAGTATGTACAAGTGCTCTTGGTGGATGGAGGAAGGAGTGGATAATTCAGCTGGAGGTGGGGAGAGATTGGACATGGGGAGGAAGCGTGAGGAGCAAGCTGCTCGTCAGTTGGACGGCAGCCTAAACGTGCACGTCATTTCGTATGTGCTCCAGCACCATTTGGAGCAGAAACCTTGGAAACCCAGTTCTGGTTGTCAAGGTGGTTCTCTCTGTGGGCCAGGCCACTCCCATACCCACCTTTCTGGGCTTTGTTCACTCTTCAGGGTAAAGTGGCGGCGGGGGGGTGGCAAGCGAGGGAGGAGAGAGAGAAGATGGAAATCAGCAAACGCCACACTCTGAATTGGCCGCTGACAGTGATGGATCCTCTCTTTGGAGTTGAACAAGCTATTGACCAGCCCACAGGCCCCCCACTCTAACTGAAGGGGCCACTCTGGCAAATCACCATGCCTTTCTCTAGCTCTCCCTTCCCAGTTACTTGACCTCTCCACTCACGCTCTAACCCAGAGCTGGTGTGCCTGGAAAGACACAGCTCCCGAGCCGGGCTGAAGGGCTCCAGCTTGTTTCCCGTCTTTCCCCAACTGGGGGCCGCCATGGGTGGCGGAGCGCGGCAGCAGGCAGCGCCACGCGGAAGCCCAGCCTCCCGGTCCAGTCACGGGAACTCAGGCTGACTGGCCCCCAAAATTCAAGGGTAAATAAAAATACCACTCACTTCCGTTCCTGGCGGCTCTGCTCTTCCCTTCCCTGCGGGTGGTGGCGATGGGAGGCTGGGATGGATCCGAGGTCCTCGAAGAGCTTGCCCAATTTACAAAGACAGTTCCAACATTCGTGCTTCCTGCTTTGTGCTTTTCCATCATGAATATGGGGCCTTACTACGTGAATCAAAACTCCCCGGCCCATCAGGCGCGCAGCTACACCAAGCCTGAGCTCCCCAGTACTGGGGGGCCCAGGAGAGGAGGGGTACCACTCAACTGAAACAATTTTACTTTCCAAGTAACAATGGCAAGGCATCCATGATAGGTTTTCTTTAGCCCCTTCAGGGCGTGCTCCAAGTGGTCGATAAGCTTGCCACATTTGACACATTCATTCATTGTATGGATTTTAATCGTGTAATTGTACGCCTGCTCTGCATAAGCCACCGTGTTACCGAAATCCTAGGGCACATTTTTAAGAAGGAACAATATTTTAGCTGGGCTGGTATCAAGCCATTCAATGTTCAGGGATTTTTTTTTTGTTTTAAATCATGCCATGTGTAAAGTGCAAAGACAGACAATTTACCCATTTCTACGTTTGCATCATATTTTCACAAAAGAGAGCCAGGTCTAATGTAGAATTTAGAAAAGGAACAAGAGACTCTTGCCCTTGTTATTTCACTTTCACTCCTTTATCTGTTCAATCTAGCTTGAGACAGAGATCAAAAAACGGAAAAAAGCAATTGTGAAATAATTGGAAGTCTTTGCAACAGGTTGCATAGGGTAAATTCCAAAATCAGTACTTCGGGCCTTGATAAAATAAGTGAACATTAGTTTCTCTTAGCGTTAATCTTCTAGCAAAGTTTCGAGCTTCTTGTGAATGTATTTTTTGAATGAAAACTGAGTTATCTGACTCTAATGTGCCTGTGTTACTCTAGTTGTTTCAGAACCAATTTCTTTGTTCTCAGAATTGAAGCCTAACATGCTCACAGATATTCACTATACAAAGGCATTTAGCACGACTAAAAGTATTTGATTTAGGGCATCTTTTTCTGTTTCCGTTTCTTTTCTACTATACTTTAAGTGTTAATAATTAATCAGTGAGTTATATAGCTATTTATAATAATAGTCTCATGGGTATTTTATTTAATCTCAACCAAGTGGGATTGGAGAAACAAAAATACAGGAAAATCCTAAAACTCAAGGCAGATGTCATTATGGGGAAAGCAGATATATCATTCTTTGAAAACTGGTACAATGCCTTTTGAGAGCTATTTGGCAATCAATGCAGGCCAAAGGTCATAAAAATGTTTGTACTCTTTGACCTGGTAATCTCATTCATTGGAATTTATCTCAAGGAAGTAATTTAAAAGAAGAAAATGGTATATGTATTGATATATTTATAGCAGTGTTATTTATGATGGTGAAAAAATGGAAAATAACCTAAAGGTTTAGCATTGGGCAATTGACAAACAAATTATGGAATATCGATGTAATGGACTATTACCTATTTGCTAAAAATGATAAAGCTGATTAGGACCATAGAAGAGAACACAATATCCTATCTATGGAATTGTTGAAACCTTGCATATGTGAATAAAAATCAAAAGGGAGCACAAAGAAGTGAAAATAGTTGTTATAGAGGATAGTAGAAATATGAGTAAAATTTGTTTAAATTGTGTTTCAACTTTTGTTTAATAGCAAATGTTAGTTTTAATTCCAGAGAGAATTATGATGGTAAGCATTCCCGTTGCCTTATTTGCTCCTTGATCTGTTTATCTTTCCTTAATCTTTACACCTTGTATCAAATAACTTGGGTTACTTATTTTAAATTAAATAATTATGTAGTTAAGAGACGTCCATCAGAACAAGATAGGAACGCCTACGTGTAAACATAGCTCCTCTTGATAGTGAAATAGCTGTCCTACCTCCACTCTCAGGCGATGGCCCATCCTGGGAGCCTGAAATCTATGAATCCTTGGACGCTGTGGGTCTCAGTTCTTAATATTCCAAAGCAAGCTTTCTTGGCGAGCAAGACGAACCAGACACCAAATTAAAAAAAAAAATCAAAATATTATTCTCTGTTCCCTCCTCTGCACATCAGATGGGGAATCCATTCAGGGTCTGTGCGTGAATGACGCTTACTGCTCTCAAAAGTAATATTTACGTCATTCCCAGAAGACAGACCTGGGCCTTATGAGGGGCAGGGAAGGACAGTAAAGAACATTCTATTGCCCTGACAATACCGGGGTTGTGTAGAGAAAGAGAAAGACGTCGCGTGCTGGTGGGCTGCTGCTTCTGGCTCCCGACCTGCTTGTCCAGCCCTGTCCTTTTCACTCTGCGCAAGGAGCCCTTTGCTTCCCTGACTCGGGGTCTGTTCCCTGGGAGGTCTCCATCAATCGTGCCTTCTGTCTGTCCCACACTGGCCGATTGGCCCCAGCCCGTGAGCTGCTGTGGAGCCGATTGTGTGGGTGCCTGCAAAACGGGGGGACAGATGCATGTGGGGTGGGCAGGGGCGGGCCCGGGGCCCAATAGGGCACCTCTTCATTGTGTGCTCCCAACAAGCCCATCTGTGGAAATAACTTCCAAAAATTCACTCCAATGAGAAGGGTGGGCCCACTCCCATTTGGTCAGCTATTTGCGTGGAGTTTGTAGGGAAACCAAAAGAATCCCTTGTTATCTGGTATCCATAAAGAAAAAGGAGTTCACATTATTTGCATTTGTAAGTAACAACACTTGCATGTAAAGTGCCAACGTTTCTTTTAAAACTAACAATTTTAGGGAAACCATTTTTCAAAAGTGTGTCCACGCCCTCGCCTGCTTACACAGAATTGCATGAACACACATTCATCTTTTGCTGATGTTCCTTCATTAGAGATTGAAATGCACTTGTTCATACGTGAATCGCCCAGACTTCTGCTTTATGGAACAGTTTTTCTATTTTCCTTTCCCTAATTTTGCACTCCCCTCTCTCATCATCAATTACTCCTTGTTGTGCCACTTGGGCCTCCCTTTTCAGATACGTTTAAAAGGAAAACCGTGACTTTCAATTACTCTAAGTCAGCAACATTTGTTGAACCCACAAGTTGAAGAACTTTGGCATAATATGAGACCTTGAACATGAACAGATTACGCAGGGTTGAATATTTCCCTTCAGCCACCTGGATGGATTGACTGGGAGGTCCTGACCAGACCCCAGAGCCCCGAGACCAGAGCTACCCACGCAGGGCCTTGAAGGCCAGAAAAGCAGGTTCCAGAGCGAGTGAGGCCAGCTCACATCACGTGCTCAGCACCGCCCTCCTGCCCCACCTGCCGTATGCATGCTTTATTTCTGAGTAGAGAAACGGATACACAACACGTGGTATGGGTGGCCTGGTGCAGCTATCAGGGAGCTATCAGGGAGGTTTGAGCAAGATGACTTTGTCTATTTCCACCTTCTATCTGTTAACTTGACCAGATTGGATCTGTCCTCGTCTCCTCCTCCTCCACCATCAATTGGGTACACCTTGTAAGGAAGCGTTTGTCCATATAAACAGACCTGGAAGAGTCAGTTCTGACGTTGAACAAAAGATACTACTATTCTCCCTTTGGCAGAACCCTGAGAAAGATAATTTTATGTCACAAAATAGGAATGAAAATGAATGAGAGGGAGAAGCATCTTTTCCTTATTTCCTTTTCTCTTCCTCTGGATCTTAGACAAGAAGGAGCGTCCCAGGACTGGCACCATCAGCCATTGGGGCCATTGGGTATCCATTTGGGGTCTGGGTCCCTCATTTTTCCCAGGTGGTTTAACTTCCTTCATCCATCATTCCATCATTTCCATCATTCTCATCAAGTGAAAATAGACTTTTTTTTAAAGATTTATTTTATGTTATCTATTTCTCCCCACACCCTTGTTGTTTACATTTGCTGTGTCTGTTTGTTGTGTGATGGTCTTCTTTTTAGGAGGCACCAGGAACCGAACCTGGGACCTTGGATGTGGGAGGGAGGCACCTAATCGCTTGAGCCACCTCTGCTCCCTGCTTTGTTGTGTCTCCCATTATGTTTTTCCTCATGTCTCTTGTTGCATCACCTTGCGTCAGCTCGCCGCGCCTGCCTGTTGCATCAGCTCGCTGTCTTGCTCATCTTCTTTAGGATGCAACGGGAACAGAACCTGGGACCTCCCATGTGGTAAGCGAGAGCTCAATCACTTGAGCCACATCCACTTCCCACAGTCTTATTTTTAAAATGACAACAGAAAGAGAGGAAACAATATTTCAGGGGCAAAATCCCCAGCTGCTCTTTGTCTGAGTTGTAGATCTATTTCACAATGTGAATTCAAGAACACGCTCAGCGCTGTAAAGGGCATCTGTAGACATGAGAACCCATGAATGACGAGGACCAGCGGCAGCCTCTCCGTCTTGTGAACTCAGCCTGCTTCATCTTTCAGGCTCATGTCTTTCCCTTTTCTAGCAATCATGTTATTTCTAAATCATGGGGAATGTGAGTGTGATTAATGTGGTCCCATTCCTGGCTCTGAAAACCCTAAATCACATTTGCAGCATTCAAGTTGCCAGATGGCCTGTGTAGGAAATGCAGGGGTCTGCCATCCCATTCCTGGAAAACTGAGTTTCCAGGATGAAGTGACTGGTTGAGAGGCTCCTGGGCCCCCCACAAACTCCAAAGATCCTCACTGGCATTTTCTTGGCATTTAGCTGAGGAAAGCTATTACTGTGGAGGACGAAAAGACTTCCTGTAAATGTTTAGGCAGATATTTGTACAGTCTGAAAATATCTCCTCCCCACAAATATTTAATAATTATAAAAGGAAAAATAGTGAATTCATGATGGCAAATTCTGGCAGACATCCGCTCAGCCCAGTGATCAAGTTGACATTGTTGCTGAATAAGGGCTCACTGCCCGATGTGCACAGAAGCCACACCATGACACCAGGATTTTGAGAGAAGAGTTTTATTGCAAGGTCAACTGGCAAGGAGACAGGAGTCAAGCTCGAATCTGTCTCCTCGATCTGAGCGCTAAGGGAGATTTTGTGGGAATGGGAGGTGAGAGGTGGGGACAGAAGTGGGGAGGTTTGACGTGGCATAGTCCAATTGATTAATTATAGAGTTGTCCACATGTGGTAGAGTGGATTTTAGGGTGGATCTTCCTTATTGAAGGACCTCTGGAAATTGATTCACTTCTGATGCCTCCTTGGTCTCGTAATCTTGGTTCCCAGGGAGGGGACCTTTGTTCCTGAGGTCTCAAAGGTCATCTAAAGGACAAGAGCCAGTGTTTCCTGTGCAAGCTCAGCTTACATGACCTGCAGTTAAGCAAGCTCAGAAGGAACAAGGATCCCCCAAACCGGTTTTGGCCTGCCCATGGTTTCAACATGAAGCCCTGAGAAGGGGCGCTCACCTTGTGGTTTCCTTCCCAATAAGGCATTACTCCATTCTAATTATGAGAACACAGACAAACACAAAGTGAAGGGCACACTACAACATAACTGAGCAGTACTCTTTGGAAGTGTCAAGGTGATGAAATGAAGGAAAGACCGAGATGCTGTCACAGATTGGAGGAGGCTAAGGAGATATGATGACTCAAATGCAACAGCAAAAGGGCATCAGTCAACAAGCTGGTGATACATAAATAAGTTCTGTACTTGAGTTCATAGGCTCATGCCCAGGTTAAGTTCTTAATTTAGATAAATGTGCTATGGTTATGCAAGGTGGTAGCAGAAGGGGAAGCTGGGTGGAAGGCATCACTTTGGAAGTATAAAATTATCTAAAAAGAAAAAAGCACTGCCATGATAAAATGACCAATTGCAAGTAGAAATGTCTATCGACATTTTGGGGATCAAGTGAGCCAAACTACACTGAGCTGTAAGAAAGAAAATCCTCTTTTAGGAAGGATCTGCCAAGAAGTCTTAATGAGTATTAGTCAGGCTTAGTTTAGGGCTCTCAATGTGGAAAAGACACCAACAAATTTTCCAGAATGCTAAGGTTTTTACTCCTTGATGCTGTTTTCATCTCCCCACTCATTAGAAGTAATAAGAATGCACAGGTTAAAACCAGAGTTTGTCTTAATTTACCAAAAATGCCCCTAAATACCACCCCCATTTTGTTTATTGGTTCTGTACAACTTTCAAAAGTTTGGCTTTTCCTTTATTTAACTCAATGGCAAGGACCAAATTGAATTAATCAAATCAAGGTAGTGTTCTTACATGAAGCTTTTTTTTTTCCTGGACCCCTGCTTTTAGTAAATGATTCTTATTAGCATGCAGATTTGCTGGGGATTACCAGAAAGCCTCTCAGAGTCATCATCCGAAGGGGTCTTTGTAAAGGATACCTTTCTCTCTGACTTGGACCAGCATTCAGTCCATGAATCTGTCCCTTCTTCTCCACAGGGACAATTCGGGACTACTCTGCGACCAGGATGGGGAAATGGGGGCTCCTTACTCACCGAATTGAACAAAACTACAACTACAAACCTCAGCTTCTGCCCCTGCATACTGCACATTTTAAAGTTGAGCCATAAACCAGGCAGAATGAGGAAATTCAGGGAGATGCAAGGAATAACGTGGTTTAAGTGAGCATGTGTGTGGGGGGGGGCGGGGAACACAGCAGTAAGGTGAGAATTCTGTGCCAAATTTTTATTCAGTTGTGTTAAGTATATCATTTGACATAATGGACAGAGTGAGAGGTAGCATAGTACCAGAGCTATGGAGAAAAAGCTCAGGAGTCAAGGACCCAAGTCAGACTCTTGGGTTTGAATTTTGGCTCCACTACTGTTTAACTTTGAGTGGGTCACTTAAACTCTCTGAGCTCTGCTTGCCTTAGCAGTAAAATAAGGATAACAATTAGACCTACTTTTAGGGGTTGTTGTCAAAATTAAATGAGCAAATCCATATAATAATAACTCATTAAAGGATAATGATTGGAAGCTAAGAACTTTTCTATGTGACTTAAAAATTATATATATAAGCATGTATTATTTTTTATATATGTATACATATAGTAACATGTATATATGTATGTATATATAAAATCTTCAGTATACTTCAGTCAATAGGGACCATTCAAAGCAATCTCGATGCTCATCAATAGGAAAATGGTTAAATTATGATACATCCATGCAATGAATTATTATGCATCCATTCAAATAATTATCTTAAAGACTCTGTAGCAACCTATGGCAATGTTACGTGGAAAATTAAAGCATGAACTCTTATGCACATTATTATTATAACTGTAAAAGTATAAATGCATATGGGCAAATAACGGAAAGGTACTACAGAAATGTTAAAATAGTTGCATTTGGATGGTGCTATTATAGATAACCTCCTCCCGCCCCCTCCAATTTCCACGTTTTTTATAATGATTTAAATTTTTTCTTTTCAAAGTGAAAAAGCTTTAAGGAAAGAATAACAGTGGGAATGAGAATTTACTGGCTGCTTCCACGCATCTGAATATCCTAAATTTCTTGACTCCCCACCTCCCTTCCCGGTCCGGCTCTCGGATGCCATCCATGGGCCTCATTCAAAGATTCCAGGTCTTTCCAGGAAGAAGGCTCTCTGCGCATGCGCAGCGTTCAAACGCCCGTAAAGTGTAGCTGGGATTTGAACCCGTTTCCCCCGAGCATAGTTTCGATTCGAAGTTTTGGGAGGATATTTACCCCCGAACCTTTTAAGGATTTGGTTTCTATAGTAACATAAATATTTAGGCCTATTTTATTTACAAAACAGTCTTTACAGGTAGATAGTTCTGGCGTTGGTTTATTTCAAATAGTAAGTTTCAAAATTAAATACAAAGCTTGTAAACAAGGCATGATATTATATATTTTATTTTCACAGCTGTTAATTATAACCATTTTCCCTGTGTAGTGGCTTCTGCCATGCTTTCCTTGATGAATGTATGTTCTACAGATTTTGAGGAGGGGTGGGGAAGCAGACTGAAATGGGCTGCATTTAAAATAATCCCATAAACCGGCACCCAAGAGAATTGACTTTTTGGTATGTTTTATGGCCACTGAGCAAGTCTGTCTTTGAAAATAATCCTTTTAAAAAAAACAAAGCAGTATTTAGACTAGGTCTGGGTGGGAGCAAGTAGGAGCCTAGAGAAAATGAAGTTTTCTTCTCCAGTTTGCCAAAGTTCTAATGAAATGTAGGAGAAAGTTGCGCGTCTGGTGTTTGGCTTTGTTCACTCCCCCGCCCCAGCGCACCCCCAGCAGCAGCAGTAGCCTTTGTCTAAGGAAAATCACAGCTTCTCGGACTTGTGGTTGAAAGGCTGTCTTAATCCTGCCCGCACCTCTGCTATTTATAGTCCTTCTAGCAGCACTCACCTGCGCAGAAGGCTGGGGGACACTCCCTGAGTCCCTGGGGGTGAGGCTGTTGACTTGTTATTTTCCTCTAGGCTGCCAGGCCTTGCGTTCTCTCAAGATGATGGTCAACCAGTTTGATATGAGACCTTGGTCCCGGCTTCCCTCCAAAAATTCAAGCATGGTTTTGACAATTTGCATTTTATGCATTTCAAAAAAATTCAGAAAATATTAGGGAAGAAATGAAAGGATCCACAAGCAACTCACTAGATTATGAAATTGCTGAGTAAAAGGACCAGTTTTCACCCACCTCTGGTTCTCCATAGCCTGGCACAGTGCCTGGAGAAAGGCAATTAGAATAAAGCAAAATGACTAGCATTTATTTAAATCCTACTGCATGCCAAGCACTCTTTACATGCATCAATCCATTTAATCCATTAAACAATCCTATAAGTAGATACTGTGATTGCTTTTCTTATGAAGTTAAGGGAATTGAGGCTCAGAAAGGTTAAGTAGCTTGCCTGAAGTCACACAGCTAGGATGAGAAATCACATTTTCTGACTCAAAAGCTGGTGCCTTTAACCATCGTAGGATCCTACTTCAGAGAACTTGGTAGGTGCTCAGCAGATGTTGGCTGCAAGGATAAAAGAATGGGTGAGAAATCCCTCGGCAGCTGCCCTGGTGTTATAGGAATGCTCCTCGCCCATACCATGAAAGAAACGCAGACTTATTTTATCTCCTCCTTTTCCAGGACTGGCCTTCAGCCTTTCCAGGCCAGACCCCAGGTTTGGCTCACTGAGATTCCTACTGCTGTTACTGAGGCTGCTGGGAGGATGCTCGATGCCCCTTGAAGCATGTCAAAAGCAATTCCTGCTTTCCCTGGCCTGGGTTACTGAGAACAAGCCTTGGTATTTCAGGGTATAAGACGGCAATTTCATCCTGCTCAGGAAAGCAGAAGCTTTGTCTGCAAGTTTCGGTGATAGAAGATTGCCCCCTCGAGTCGAATATGTGGGCACATGAGGATCTTGAAGTCTGAGTCCAATTTCATTGGATCGGAAACATCCCCTGTGATCTCAAAACCACAAGGTCCAGTGAAGAAAGGAAGACCCAGAGTGGGACACATGCAGATTTATAAAAACTCAAAAACCACAAACCAAATAATACCTTCTCTTGTTTCTGGAAGCATCTAAAAGTATTAAAACTGGACAAGAAGGGTATCAACAAAATCGTGATACCCCAGAAAGGAGCAGGGAGAGGAATAGGGTGGTGGGTGGTGGTGATAAAGGGGACTTTAAAAAAAATTGTGACAGCATATATGACAGTATGCCAACAGTTGTAAATTCTGGGTGATTACATATGTTATTCCTTGTACTTTTCTGTGTCTTTAAATTTTTCAAAAATTTAAAAAAAGAAGGCATGGCAGGCTGATCTGCACAATATCTTTGAGTAAAAGAAGGACACAGGTCTGTTTCTAGCAGCTAGTGCTGCCTGGCATCCAGTGGGCTCCCTGTGGGGTACTGAGTCCCCATCCATGGCCCTGGTAAGAAGGAACCCAATGCTCTGTGGCAATGTTGTATATTCCCAGGGGGGTGGGGGAAATTCTAGCTTTGAAGGGAGGTCGATTCTAGGACAGTGTTTTTAAAACTTTTTTGATCAGAGGAAGAAATAAGTTTTACACTAAAACCCTGTACACGCACACATACACACAACACATATACACAAACGCTCCTGAAATAAAATTTCACCAAAATCATCCTAGCTGTCTATGATTCTGTCTGATGTGTCTCTTCTATTTTTTAAAATGCTGGTTGAGTCCCATTAAACTGATTTCATGATCTACGAATGGTCAGTGTCTCACAGTCGAAAAGCACTGGTCAAAATATCTGTGCCTCCTTTCAGACCATTTGCCCACCTCTCCTCTTGTCTCTGCCTGAAGTCCATCTACCCATTCTTCAGGTTCCTGGTGAAATCTCCTTACTTCCAAAAAGTATCCCAGATGTTCTGTGGCAAAATTAATTTCTCCCTCCCCTAAGCTCCTATTAACTTAGTGCCTCTGTAGAGCATCTTTCACATCTTTTCCTTCATCCAACAAGTATTTTTTTGAACACCTACTATGTGCCAGCAGGTACTGTCCTAGGCACTGAGAAGATAGCCATGAAAAAACAAACAAGTCTTTGTTCTCATGGAACTTACACAAGACCAGGAGGAGACAGACAACAAGCAAACACATTACTATGTTGGGTGGTGATACAGTGGAGACCAGGCTTTACCAAGTACCCTATCTCAGAGCTGGCTTTGCCTCCTCACTCTGCAGTGAAACCATGGACCATGGACCCAGAGAGTCAACAGCTTCAATACAAATGGATGACCCCAAACCAGCAGACATCTGAGGAAAGCTACAATGGCAAAGATAAAGGTGAAAACACACAGGAAAAAAAAAAAAAAAAAAAAAAAAAAAACACAACCCAGAGGAAATAGAGACAATTCAGTAAACATATCAATGAGTAAATCTTTTTTTAAACTATAATATTTTCAGAAATATTAAAGATACTCATCTATGAAACAAGAACAGGAGGATACAAAAATGGGTAAGTTAGAAAACAGCTGTTCTTGAAAATTAAATATAGAATAGCGGAATTAAGAAAAACATTAAATCATAGTGTTGGAAAATAGTGTTGGAAATCTCCTAGAAATATACCATCTATAAATGTGGGGATAAATCCCGAGGTGGAGGGCAGATAAAAGTGTTGGAATTTCTTGCCTTGGGGAGTGAAAGCGGGATTCCAAAAAAAAGTGGAACAAACTACTGCTTTTATTCATTCAAATCCATTTAAACACTATTTGATTTTCAAATAGCAGAATGCACTTTGATAGAAGTGAAAGTTATTTTTTTAAATGATGCCATATTTTTCAAGAATCTAGACATGCATGGCAAAAAATTTCATGGACCCAAAGTTAGACCTTACTGTACATAATTTAGAGACACAGTATAAATAAATAAAACAAATCCACAAAATTCTTAATTTTACCCAGGCTCCCAGGGCATGGTACAAAATTCAGTGAATTTTCCTAAAAGGCAGGATGTGGTCTCATTGGGTTGTGCAGAGGGTGAGGGGGTTGGCTGTGTCCTCTCTGCCCCCAGGATTGTGTGCCCTTGGACAATTGTCAGGAAACTATTCAGCACCCTGTGCTTTTATTTCCCTAATGACCTTTTCAAACTCCCACATTGTTCTCATTGGGGCTACACAAGACCTTGCCCAGACAGGTTTTTCACCACAAGTCTTCTTTAAAAGGCAGAAAGATCACAGAGCAAATATATTTCATATCATAAATAAGTAAATAGATTGAAATCCCTGCGTGCCAATTAATATTAGAAGAAAAAGACACGATGTGGATTTATTCATCTTGGATCAGAAAATGGAGGGCATGGGAAGGAGGGACCACCGCACACAGAGACAGAAGGAAAAGAGCAGGATGATTTAGGATCGCTGTGTTCTTACCCTTCTCTCTGGTGGGTGAGTTGGCCTCCGGGTTGCCTTGCAGCTCTACGGAGTCTCCACCCGCTTGCAGGGCTGCTGGCCGAGCTGGGGGCTTCCCAAGTGGGTGATTGCTGTCCCAGAAGGTGAGAAGCTGCCTAGAAAACAGGCTGTCCTGCTTGAAAGCAGTCCAGAGAAAAGTGCATCTTGTGGCCGTAGGCAAAACATCTTATGTCCTGGGAGTGTTTCAAAATCCTTCTAACTTTCCCTGCATTCTCCCTTATTTTCTGATGTAAGAACAGGCTTCAGAAAGGAAGTCCTTTTAAAATCATCGTGCCCTGGGGTCCCCTTCTCCCACTCTGCACACAGATAGTATTAGCAAGTGCTGGAGAAGACACACAGTGATACAAAGTTCAGTTATAATAATAATGATAATAATAGTTATAATCATTATTTTATAAATTAAAATAAAGTATTATTCTATTATAATAGTTACATTACATTATGATTGTGTTTATATTATCATTGTAATAATTATGGAAAATATAATATAATAATAGTTATAATTATTATTATAGCAATAACAATAAGAATTCATTCTTATTGACCACTTACAATGTGCACAGCTCAGTCCTAAGTGATATTAACCAAAGATTCTCCATGCCCAGAGCCTTTTTGGATAAACTGAGATTTCCCTTTATAAAAGACACAGAATGGCTTGTTGGTGAGCAAGGCATCATCTTGCTGGTGAGCTAGCCTCCATCACAGTCTTTTATGTCCCAAAGTACAGATTTTATAAAGAAAATACATAGTTTGGGTTGCCCTCTTTCCATTCCCACAATTCCACACAAAAGTAGCTATTAAAGCCTAATATCAAATTATCCTGAGATTTGACTTCCTGTGAGATGACACAACGCTGAAGCTTTTATTTTTGCGCTCCTGTCCTGCCTGCTGGAAATTTACTGCACTGGAATCACTTTGTGTGAAATTTACACTGCCGGAGTATTTTCCCCAAACCGTGACATCATCTAATGCCTTGTTGCCAGTACCACCAGCATCGGAGGCTCCTTGGAAATGTGGCATCCATGAGGGATTTGGCAAATGGGCCTCATTTATTTGGCTTTCTCCTCTCATCTGACCAATCTCCTGCTTTAAGTGAGCAGGGGCAAGAATACGAAGGCAAAATCAATCTCCTTTAGTTAACAGAGTTAACTCTGATAAAGGAAGGAAGTGAGGATAATGGTGACTACTGGCTTAGGGGTTTTCTGTGGTTTGAAATCACCCACGCCTTCCCTGGATTCTCTGGGAAGGCAGCGGAGAACAGCACTGCCCATGTGTTGAGCAGGTTGTTCACTGCACAGGGCTCGGGGACCAAGGGGCTCAGAGGGGATGTGAACGCAGCGTGCACCCTGCTTATCAAGCCTGCCGCCCGGGCACAGGGCGTGGTTTCCCTTAGTTCACACAGCGCGGCTGTATGGGCTGGCAGTGGCCCTCACGACAGGTGTATTTCATCAGGTTATAGTTAGCATTGGGGATGGAAGTAGGGGAAGGAGGGCTGGTGGGAGGGAAATGAGAAACTGTACAGGAGTGTCGCAAATGGGGGGGAAGTTGAGACATGATGCCACACAGGTTTTTTGGTTGCAACAAATCTGATGCTTCACTTCAGGATGCATCTCATAGAGCTTGCAAATCTGGTTGGTCTATTTTCCAAATGTTTTCTGCGTGGCAGGGTTTGTTTTGTCCTCATGGAATTAGTTTTCCAAGAAAACTTTCCAGGTCTGTGGGGATTTTCGGTCGGAGTGAATTTTTCTGCGTCTCCTTTTATCCTGCCGTGGGCACGGCAGGCTGTCCCTTCCACGGGGTTAATGGCCCATGGTGGCGCTCTGGAGATGGCAGTTTGTAATGTAAAGAGGCTGAATTGTTTGTTTAACAGTCAAGTGACAAATTATTTAATTAGCACATATGTTGTTTGTCTCCACAGCTGTGATCATGGTACTAATTGCAGAGCAGTCTTAATTTATTGTCGATATATTGCTCGGTGATGCTAATGTGATAATTACAAACGGCCATTATGCCCCTGCCCCGTGTTTGAAAATGAGAGCAATTCTGCCACATGTGGGGAAAACCCCACCTCCAGCCCCGGCCAATATGTACAGGGAACAAGTGCCCAGAGCCGTGCTCCTTTGAGGGTCACAGTCCAAATCAGGCAAATGCCAAGTGCCACCAGCCTTCAAGGTGTCCCTGGCTCCATCCTCCCACCTGCAGGATAAAGAACAGCATGGAACCCACCACGGGTCTTCCATGAGATTTCTCCTCCCGCGCCCTCCACTCGGCAGGGAAGCCTTTTCCTGGCTCACGACCCTTTATCAGGTATGCCTCACTGGCCCACAATGAGGATTCGAAGCCACGAGCCCACGTTGGGACAAATCCTGGAGGTCAGCTGAGCCTTAGCAGTTTCTTAACAAACGCCAGTAATCAAGAAGAGTAATCCATTATCCCAGGTGCTGTAACCGCAGTCGCCGCGGCTGCTGATGGCACTGCTGCGGGACCTCGAGGATGCGGGCGGGGTGCACTTGGGATCTGGGGTAGGTACAGGGAGTACATACTCCTTTGGAGGAGAGTTTTTTGCCTTTCCCCCACCCCTGTCTTCCATTAAAGACCATCTTTCTCTTTAGCAAAGGCAATGTACTGGGGCATTTGATATGGTTTAAAAACTTGGTCCAAATGAAATTATGCAGAACTGGTTGTAGAAGGGACACGGGGAGCAAGAGGTAATGACACCATACTGACTCTGGGTTCACTGGTGATGTCTCCTTGTTTGAGCTGGAATTTCAAGAGGAGGGACGTTTAGCACAACTGAGGCACGGGAACCACATGTTAACCAGCAAGGCTAATTAACGACCTTTCTGGAAAGCAGCTACCCATGTATTTTCTCATTGTCCTCTTAACACCCTGAAATTGGGGAGGCTGTTGATCCTTCTTAACAGGTGAGGAGGGAGGGCCGGCCAGCCTATAGGGGCAGGGTGGGGTGACAGTAGGGTTGCCAGGTAAAAATACAGGACATGAAGCGGTTCACCTGAAATCCAAATATAACTGGGCATCCTAAGTCTTTATGTGCTAAATCTGGCAACCCTGACTGAGCAGAAGCCCATGAACCATGAGAAAGGACACCACATCTCTCTCTAGAATCTTTGTTTGCTATTGGGGGCCCGGAGTGTAAACCTAACACCCCCTCTTGGCTTTAACAACAAACCCCAGGAGAAACGTGCACGCTGGGGACAACTTCCCCTTCCAGACCCCTGGGGCCACCTGGCAGCTGGGCTCCCACCCCAGATGCATTTCGGACCAGCCCATTGAGGCTTTCTCTTTTCCTCCAGCTCCGGGAAATGCCTCCTTGGGAGGCGCTGGCCGTCCTGGGTGGGGTCGAGCCCTGGGTGGGGAGCCCCTGCCTTCCCTGGGCACGTTTCCCCAGTCACTGTCTTGGATAATAGACTTCATTAAATCAGGCAAACGTCCTCCTCACAGGGCAGTCCTGAGTTAGCCAGACGACGGATAAAAGTCCCCTTGTGGCAGCATCGCCACGGCAGGGAACACGGGCTGGGTGGGGTGGGGGGCGGAGGCGGCGGGGCCAGTGGCGGGGCCAGTGGCCAGGCCCCGGCCCTACTTTTCAGGTGGCCGCTGGTCAGAGCTGTCAGCTGTGCCCGTCCCCAGATGCCAAATTTGAAACAGCAAATGTAGCTCTATTCCTTTTTATTTTCCTTCCCCCTCCTTTCTTTTTTCTTTTTCTTTTTTCCTTTCTTTCGTCTTTTTTTTTTGTCAATGCGCAATACAAGGTCACTGCCAAAAACATATCCCACACAATCAAACATCAGATGGTGACTCCTTTCCCACAGCTTGTGTGAGTGAAAACAGTGAAATTATACCCATGTTTTAGCGGCCAGTCCCCTGGTGTTTCAGCAGAGGCCGGCCCTGCACTGAGCTCTTGTTCGCCGGCTTTTTGTTCCTGCCTGCGCAGAGTTTTTGGCGCTGGACACCATTCAGCCGGCATTCAGCATTGTATGTCACTTCACATATGGTTCATCCGCTCCAAATGTGTGCATGTACCCAGAAAATGCAGCTTTTCATTATGTATTCTCTATGTAACAGAAAAGATTAAGATGTGAGCCTGGTGAATGCGGCAGGAATTAGTTGGACAGATGAATAAGGGAAAAATGAATCTGGAATGATGGCGGATTTGGTCTAATGATTGTGGGAGGGCGTTAGGAACTTGCTGGTAGGTTTCAGCCCTTTTAATCCCAGGCTGTGTGTGTATTTTGGCAGCAGAAATGCTCCTTCAGAACTCCATCTAGGAGGGTACAGTAAAAGGCACGCACACACAAACCTCCTTCAAACCCGACGCGGATGAAATACTTCAAGGAGCCTGGGTTCCCAGCCTAAATGTCTTCAAACTTTCTGTGGCGGTTCAGAGGATTCCATATTTCAACGCTCAGCTTTTAAAATAAAATGCAATCAAAGTGGGAAGTCTTCATGCCGTCAGTGATGCTTTCTTTGTATTTCATTTGGTTTGATTTGTATGGCTGTAAATAAAAGATCCAGGGTGAGAAGGGGAAAACTCTCTAAAAACTGACGATTTTTAACAGTCAACAAAAGCTAAAATGCTCTTAAGAATCCTTTTCCACTGGTGCACACATTGGGGGGGAGAACCCAACTGTGGTCATTTAAAATGCATAAACTCACAGCTGAGTTTTCAACCAGCGTTTGCCAAAGACGTTTGTGTTTAACGTCATTTGTTTTAGGGCTTAGTAGGAACCCAGAAGAGAGAAAATTTAGGCTTAGGCTTATTCCTGCAACAGTTTCCAGAGAAAGATTTTTCTTTTCCAGCCAATTTTGATTGAAAATCAAGATTTGCATCACAATAGAGATATTTCAAAAGTGTAAATACAAAAGGCTGCAACTTCAGAGACCTCTTGGTCAGCTGTGTTCCTTTCTAGTAAATGACCTCATAAAGGCTTTGGGAAGGGGCTGTTTTCAGAATCAGGCCAGAGAAGGCTCTGTTAACTGCGCATTGCAAAAATTCACACAGGACACTCCTTCTGGCACCTCCTATGTGACTATTTAATGTGTGGGGATGGGAGTGCAGTGGGCCCTCAGCTTTGAAGGAAACTGTTTACATTATTTAATTCACAGATATTTTTGAGGGAGAAAAGGGGCATTTTAGATCACAAATAAGCCTTTTGGAGTTTAACAAAATCAGAGGAAAAGCTAAATCCTTGCGTTGTTGCGTGGTCTATATATTTTGGTATTCCCTTGTAGAACTGTGGCCCCAAAATTTGATGAATTCCTTTATCAGAGCAAAAAATATCCATATCATGAAGCCGCACCCTACCACTGAGCAGTTGTATCAATTTTTTTTTTTCCTTTTTCAGGTTAAATGAATTCATTTAAATTTTGACCCAGGATGCAGTTGATATTTTAGTGATTTAACTGTTAGGTTTATAGTATTCTTGCAGAAATGCTAGTGCTTTAGAATTTCCTTTTCCTGTACTCAAAATGCAAGATTATTCTAACTTTTTTATTCATGCTTACAATCTCCCCCCATACCTGTGACAACTACTGAACAAATGAAACGGAGAGCTAGGAAATTGTACCGTATTCCCTATAGACTTTTTTTTTTCTTTTGAGGTCCCAAATTCTATTCTGGGATTTGAACACAAAAGTCATCATTTAAAACATCACTCAGTTTTTATGCCATTTTTTATTCAAGCTGATTTCTTTTTTTGATTGATACATATTAATAAAACATAAATCCACCCAAAGTGGATTTATAGTTGTGATTTCTTTTGATAACCCCCTAGGGGGGAAAAAGTGCTGATCTGTGCCCTGTCTCCCTACTCCATGCAAAAAGTTAATAAGTCAGAGCCATTTTCCTTGGCGGTTGTTTTATCACCCCTGCCTAAAGGACCGCTGCCGGTAAGCAACTGCCTAGTTTTTATCGTTCCAGCACGAGTTGGGACAGACCTAACAGAGGCTGCCACTCCGCATCCTGGCTTAGTGGTGGCTTTAGACCCTCCCTGGTGTATCCTTGTCCTCTGGCATCCCTCGCAAGTGGCACAGCGAGGCATAAAATCTTCCCTTTCGCCTAGATAATCTGGTATAGTTTTCCACAATGCTTTTCCCTTTTTTTCACAATGGGAGCTGTATTTCCATTAGAAATGATTTGAATCTGCATGATAAACTCTCCCTGTCTTTTTTCATTCCAGAAAATTTAATTGCATTTTAGAATCTCAATAAACAAGCTGGTGCTGCAATCAGCAATTCGGAAAAAAAACAACAACAAACTGGTGTTGGCAGAAAACTTAGATCATAATTTGCCTGACAGAACAAAACAGACATGCCCTCTGCTTTGTCCTGATGTTTATTTGGGGTTATTATCGGTGTCGTGTCTTTCTGTGCTAAATACAGGGCTGGACCGTGGAAAATCAAAAAACAAACTGGCATTTGGAAGGGCAATAACTTTTCCCTGAAGAAGGGAGGAATGTGCCGTTTGCCTATTATGTCAGGCTTACTTCTGGTTCTCTACCTCCTCCAAGGTAACCAATGGAGAAGGGTCACTCACCTTAAATCTTGCAGCAGTAAGAAAGCAACAGAAGCCTTCTCCCCAGGAATTAGAAAAGGAAACCTGTTTGCTTTTAAAGTTTCGAGTCCTCCCATAGAGATGAAAGCAAAATTAAAGCGAGTTACCCCTGTGGAATTGCCAAAGTGAAAACGGGCCGCTTTCTCTCTTTAAGACTTGGAGGTCTGGCTTGAAATCCGTATAATACTTTCATTCACTAAGTCAAGATTAATAGCATTGGCGTGGTTTCCTTGTGGAGAGCCTCCAGAAGGCACTGGAAAAATAAAGTTGGTCTTGCTTTGAACCATTTCCTCCGCAAGGAAAAAAAATAGATTCTATTTTTTCCTCAATAAAGATTCCTTGGGCATCTGATTTAATTCACAGCGTCTGTTTCCGTGTGTGGATGCATTTCCCCATGCCGGATCTTTACGTCCTGAACATTGTTGGGTCTCGCTGTCTCTCCCCTGTCCAGCATAAACCTTTACACAGTCCCCGGCAATTCATAGTTTGCCCTTACTTCTTGGCCACCCCATAGTTAAGTTTTACCCTCATCCTTCCCATTGCCCCTCAAGGTTTCGATAACAGTTTTTGAAATGGCTATTTTTAGGACCAGAGTGAACTAAATTTGCTTTTTTTTTACTCAAAAACATTTTTAATAAAACTGGAGGGATATCACTTAGAATTATAATAGGTTTGATGTTAAGTTATTAGAACAATAGCTATTTGCTTATGGCTTTGCCCTAGAAAATGGAATAAAATTAAAATTAAAATAAAACCCAAACAATTATCAAATGAAGAAAGCGACTCTCTGCAGGCAGTAAAGTCAAAGAAGAAATTTGCACTGGGAAGCCAATTTCTGAAACTGGAGCACTGCGGCAGGTGGAACAAGACACTTTCCCCAAGAAGGATTCCTTCTGCAGCAACTTCCAAAGGAAAATCATTGAAATTTGCTTTCCTTTTGCTGTCTTCCATTCCATCTGCATTGAAATAATGTTCATTTTTAGTGGTTGGGAAGACGTTACTTTTAAAAGGCCAAAAACTGAAAGCAGCGCTTTAGGCTCATCCCAAGTCACACAGACTCCTTCACAGTTTTCAGTCCTGGCTGTGCATTGGGCGATATATTGTGGGGAAGCAGAGCCTAATCCTCTGTAAACCCCCACTGCAAATTCTGTCCCTGGCATTGTGTTTCCTAACCAGCTCGGATGAATACCATATTGATCCTAAAAACGTGCAGCTTCTAACTCTGCAAGTGCTTCCCTTGACGGAGCACAGATAGCCAGAGCTCTGGAAGCAGGTATTGCATCCTAGGGCAAAGAAAGAGACAAGATAAGACCCTGGGAACAATGCTGCCTGGTGCACGTGCTTATTATTGTGTGTTGGTTAAGTGTTTCTATCAGCTGTTTTGCTGGTATTTTGCGGGTTAATCTGCTGGTCACCAGGGTAGGCCAGAGTTTCATCTGCTCTAGAAACAAAACTCTTCATCTCTTGGACAGAAGGTGGTCTATCCAGGTCAGGGAATGGGTCACTGGAAGGGCAGTTTTAGGAAGCCTGCATTTTCACAAGAACCACTTGTTACGATTAGTTATACATATATAAAAGCCAACATGCAGTGACTTGACACCTTTGTGGGTTCCTTAGTCTGGACAGCGCAATTGTTCTGGAAAACAATGCCAGCATCTTCGTTTGTGAAAATGAAGAGTACAACCGCATTTCAAGTAGCAAAATCCCCACACTCTGCGCCATTCGGGCGTTTCGTTTCCTCCAGTGACGAGGACTCTCTTCTCCCTCTCTGTTCTAAGCCCAAGTATATTCAATGGAAATGCAGAAATGAAAAAGGGTTAAATTGAGCAAGACGGCATCTGCAGACACTGTTCTAAACAGCTTCCCAACTGGGCTGGCAGATCATTGGCAGAATTGAAACCAGAGGATGGTTCCCTTGCCTCTTAGTACAGATGCCCTTGGACTCTGGCAGGGATGTCTAGACATCCCCCAATATGAGGTCTTTCTTCACAAGAGAGCCCCCAATTTATAGCAGGTTCGAGTCCACCTGAAATAATGTTACATTTTGCAGAACTGCTTGCAGCTCATTGTGCCTTGCGATTCGGTTCTGGCCAAAGGATGAAGGTGGAAGTGGTGTCCAACTTCCGGAAAGTGTTCTTAAGGGGAAGGGGCGTTCCCTTCATTGCTCTCCTTCCTCCCTGCAAGCTGGAATGCAGATGTGATGGCTGGATGACTTCTTAGGGCTGTGCTAAGGAGGCAAAGCAGCCCCCAGGACCCAACGGTACTGAGCTGCCTACCAGCCCTGCATACCACAGAGAGAAATAAACTCTGGTCTTTTTAAAGCTTCTTTTATCAGGGGCCCGAGTCTCAAACAGATGAACCTAATTCTAAAAATTGTGGTGCTGTGGGGGTTTCTTAGTCCTGACAAGTCCCGATGAAAGTTTTAAAGTGTTCATTTCATTTTGAGTCTCTGGACTCAGAAAAATAAAGTAAAAAGATAAAGCCAGTCCCACCCCACCCAGATGAGCTGGCGTGACCCGGCCCCAGAAGAGCAGGGGGACAAGGATCAGAAAGCTCATGAGGGCAAAAGCTGTCCCTGCTGGAAGCCAAACCACCCGGAATTCTGTCTCTTCAGGCTAATTGTTGTTTGATGCAAAGTCATTCAGACAAGAATGGGAACTTTGGTTGTATAGACAAGGGAAACTGATTTGCAACTCATGTTTTTCATTTTCAATTATTTTTTGTAGCTTTGTGTGGATTCTACTGGGCTTAAACAGGTCCCAGAGAAACCAGGAAGAGAGATATTTCAAATGCATTTGGACCGGAAAAAAAAAAAAAGCAACTGCTAGAGGTCTTCAAAACTAAATACTGAATAGTGAATTATTTGAACTTTAATTTTCTTCTGTGAAATGATATAAATTTAAGAGTTTTGCTTCCAATTTTATGTTTTTATTTTTTTAATACAATTAAAGCAAGGCCTGAACTGATGCATGAACCACTAAATACACATGAGCGTTAGCCTCTCTGAGTACCCGGTGGTCGGGCCCTGCAGCGGCAGTGGGGAGCATACAGATGGCACCCCGTGAAGTCATCCAGACATCAACAGATGGCACTGGGGCAGCTGGATGGCCACATGCAAAAGAATGAACTTGGACCCTTACCTCACATCAGCTACAAAAACCAACTCAAAATGGATCATAGACCTAACTGTAAGAGCTAAAACTATAAAACTCTTAGAAGACGACGTAAGAGTAAATCTCTGTGACCTCAGACCAGGCAGTGATTTCTTAGGCATGACACCAAAGGCACAATGACAAAATAATAATTTAAAAAAATAGATAAATTGGACCACATCAAAATAAAAAAACTTAGTGCTTCAAAGCACAGAATTTGAAAATATATTTGCAGGTTGTATGTCTCATAAGGAACTGGTATTTAGAATATGTAAAGAACTCTTACAACTCAATAATAAAAAGACAAATAACCCAATTTTTTAAAATGGGCAAATAATTTGAAAAGACATTTCTCCAAAAACATATACAAATGGCCAATAAGCACATGAAAAGATCCTCAACATCATTAATCACTAGGGAAATGCAAATTAAAACCACAATGAGATACCACTTCATACCTACCAGCATGGCTACAGTCAATCAAACAAGACAGAAAATAATAAGCATTGGCGAAGTGGTGGAAAAACTGAAACCCTCATCCATTGCTGGTGGGAATGTAAAATGGTGCAGCTGCTTTGGGAAATCGTTTGGCAATTCCTTAAAAGGTTTAAAATAGAGTTACCATATAACCCAGTCATTCCAAGAGAAATGAAAACCCATGTCCATGCAAAAAATTGTACATGAATGTTCATAGCAGCGTTATTCACAATAGCTAAAAAGTAGAAACAACCTAAATGTTCATCGACCGGCAAACGGATTAATGAAATATGGTAAATTCATACAAAGGAATATTATTCAGCCAGAAAAAGGGACGCAGTGCTAATTTATGCTACAACCCTTGAAAACATGCTAAGTGCAAGATATCAGTTGGAAAAGACCATACATTTATGGTTCCATTTCGATGAAATGTCCAGAATAGGCAAATCTATGGAAAACAGAGAGTAGATGAGTGCTTGCCAGGGGGCTTGAGGTGGGAGGGGCAGAGTAACTGCTAATGGGTACAGAATTTCTTTGGGGAATGATGAAAATGTTCTAAATGTAGATTGTGGTGATGGTTGCACAATTCTATGAATATGCTAAAACCACTGATATATACACTTAGGGTAAATTTTATGGCATGTGAATGACATCTCAATAAAGATTTTACCAAAAAAAAAAAAAAAAAAAAAGGAGATAGAATTGACCCAGCAGCCAAAAGGAAATGGGCCCAAAGCAAAGAGCCTGCCCCCCATGATCCGGGGTTTTCAGCCCTGCTCTCAAAGGCTCTTGTGGCTAACTGCCTCATCTCCAGGCTCCATTCCCAGATGCCTGAGCCTTCTGCCTTAACTGGGTCCTCCTGGACTCTGATCCATTTCCTGCCCAGTCGTGTGCACTCTGTCAGCCCCTTTCTGCTTAGCAACCTCCTGGTCCCACTCTTTCCTGCCCAATCCCTGTCTCACAGTGCAAATTCCCGGTGTGACCATTCTCTATGCACAAAATCATAGCTGCCATTTATTGAGCATCTACTATATGCCAGGTGATGTCTTTGCATGTTGTAACTCATTTGATTCTCAGAACAACTGGTTGAAAGAAGCCCTATTATTATCCCAAATTTACAGATATGGAAAATGGCATCAAAGAGGTGACCAAGGTCGCAGAGCTGGGAAATGGTGGAGGAAGGTTTGACGCTATCTCCGGAGATGACCCTCGCGCCTGTACCACTTTGCCTCAGCTGCCATTTGTTGATGGTTTCGGTTGGAGGAGGCGAAGATCACAATCTCTTGGTCTTCTTGTCTTCTGTAGCAAAGTTGTCCTGCTGTGGAAGGGCTGGGCTTCTTAACTCCCTCTCCTTTGGGATTTCCTTGGATTCCTTACCCTACTTTTCTTGCACCCTTTCCCCTGAGGTTGGTTTTGCTTCCGATAGCCGATACCTGTGGCCCGCCTTGGGCTGCTGGAGTCCCACTTTGCTCAAAGATGTAGAGCTGGAAGTGTCTGGAAATTTTTATCACCCCAAGATGGCCCTTAACTTCTAACTGATGGAGTGAAAAGGTCCCTTGCCTTGATTGGGGATGCTCTGAGGTGCAAGGTCCACTCCAGAATCCCCTGCAGGGTCACGTGAAAGCCGCCCTCTGAGTGACTTCTCCTGATCCTGCCTTCTTTTTTGGCTTCCTCCCCTTCCTCGTCCTGCTCCCTCACTCCTTTACTCATTCCTCCTGGGGGCACATCCTTAAAAAAATCATTTGCACTTGACCTTGGTCCTCAGGTCTGCTTCTGGGAAACCCAACCTAGGACAGAAGCGTACATAAACATATGCCCAGCGCACACAGGATGTGCTCAATAACTGGCCATTATTAGGTTTGTCATTCTAGGGACGGTGACTTCTGGGGGCTGCTCTTCTTTCCTGCTACTTGCCCCCTATGGTTCAGCACCAACTTCTGGAATCACAAAAAGGGGTGGAGGCGGAGGAGCAGAAAACAGCGGTCCGGGATCAGTCTTGGACCTCACCTCTGTCTGCTTCCCTGAAGAGCCACACAGCTGTTACACCAGGCACCCCTGCTCCCGTCATGCTACAACTTCCACAGCTGGCCTCAAAGGTACCACCTGATAGTAAAAAAGAAAAAAAGGGTTGAGAGGAGAAGTTGAAAAGTCCAGACCTCTAAGCAGCTAGCTTCCAATGCTTTACCAGTCATACCTACTAAAAAAATAAAAATAAAAAAATCAAATATTGATTGAGCATTCAATTTGTAGGTGTAAAAGTCCTTGTAGCAAAATAAAAATAGCAAGCATTTCTGTAGACCTTGTCATATGCCAAGACCTTTTCTAAGTGCTTTAACTATATTAACGTAATCTTCTCCCCCACCCTACGCTGTCATCGTCATCATCACCACCACCACCGTTCCCATCTTCACAGGTGAGGAAACAAGCACAGAGAGGTTAAGTTGCTTGTCCGAGGCCATGCAGACCATGAGTGGTGGAGCTGGGGCTTGAGCTTCAGCAGGTGGCTCTGGAGTCCGTGCTAAGCATGCTGCGATTCCAGCTCCCTGCCTCTTAATAGGGTGCTTTTATGAGTGGGCCGAGGGAGCAGTCACAGTCCATATTCCTTGAGGGCCTGCCTTGTCCTGTTACCTAAAAGAACTGCCACTACCACGCACACACAGGTACACACTCGCTCACACTGGCCTTTCACCAAGGCCTGAACCTATCGGGGCCAGCGGGGTTGAGCCTCTAGGTCTCAGGCAGAGCTGCCGTTACTAGGAAAACCCACATGGAAAATCACATAATAATTAATACCCATTGGTCCTGCCTCCCCAGGGAGATTCATTTTACTACATTATCCAGCAATTTTCCAACAAAACTGTGTGGTTTTGAACAAAAGGCCTTAAGTGATTGGTACTTAGTTGTAGGTGTGCCATGGGCATCTGTGTGGTCCATAGACCCTCAAAGTTTCCCTCTGGTAGAGGAGCTCAGAAAGCCTTTAGTGGATACATGAAGTGGGGAGAGGGGGAAAAGGTTTACTAAGTGGTTGTCAAACTGTGTTCCTAGGCACCCTAGGGTTCCATGGAAGTACCTCAGGAACACTAGGGGTTCAAGAGAGAGGCCATGCAAGGGAGATGCCACAGGGATTCCTTCCCCACTCCCCTCCTGCCTCCAGGCCCCTCACCCACTGTATTAGTCAGCCAAAGGGGTGCTAATGCAAAATACCAATAATCGGTTGGTTTTTTAAAGGGTATTTATTTGGGGTAGAAGTCCATAGTTACCAGGCCATAAAGCATAAGCTTCTTCCCTCACCAAAGTCCATTGCCACATGTTGGAGCAAGACAGTTGCCAACGTTTGCCAGGGTTCAGGTTTCTTGGGTTCCTCTCTTCCCTGGGCTGCGTTTCTCTCCGGGCTTAGTGCCTCTGGTTCCTCCACAAGGTCAGCTGTAGACTATGAGGCTCCCTAGGCTTTGCGTCTCTCCACAAGGCCAGCTGTGAACTCTCATGGCTCGTCTCTATCCTGGGGCCTTCTCTCCTTCTTCATAACCAAGCTCTCAACATCAAAACTCCAGCTCAGACTCCAACATCAAAACTGCTTCTCAAAAACTGCTCCCTCTGTACTTTGCCTTGCCTTTTATATTCGATTCCCCTACCCAACAAGGGGTGGGGCTCAATGCCCTACTGAGGTGGCCCAGTCAACGCCCTATTCATAACTGAATTATGCCCAGATTAACAGATCAGTTTCAAGCATAATCTAATACAGATTTTTGGAATTCATAATTACATCAAATTGCCAAACGGCTACACCCACCTTCTCACTCCAACCAAAGAAGCTCTGCCTTTATGTTTTGCATCTCTTTAAATGAGCCTGCTGCTAAAATGATACCTGAAAACCCCTTTTCAAGGGGAGGACAGGGGACTTCATCCTCCAGGCCTCCACTGCTCAGCTTGCACAGGAGTGCTGCCTTTGGCTGGAGACATTCCTGTCTCCCCCTGGCCACAATGCCCTTCAGACCCCCGTGGCCCACTCTCTGGTGGCGTCTGAGGCCTGGGCCATGGCCCCTTCTGGAGGGGCTGCCTCTGCTGAAGTCTCCTAAATGGATGCTGAGCCAGCTCGCCATTAGCCAGGGGTGACTGTCTGCTTTTAGGTCACCCTGACACAGCGGCCTGCCTTGGCATCCTTTTCCTGCAGCCCATACCTGGGTCTCCCTCCCAGGGAGGGAACAGGAGACCCAGGCCGGTCAGTGCTGGTGTGTGCTGGCTGACTCCGGTGGTCCCTCTGGTGGGAGGTGCTCAGGAGGCGTCTGACCGTCTGTCACTCTTGCCCTTGCCTCTTATCCCTGCAACGCAGTCATCTTCACAGGGTGGTCCCCAGCCTGGCAGCAGGAGCATGGCCTGGGAACTTGTTAGAAAAGCACATTCTCAGGCCACACCTGAATCAGAAACTGTGGTGTGAGGCCCAGTAGCCCACGTTTCTACAGCCTTCCAGGGGAGGTGCGTGGAAATTTGAGAATCACTGATGCCGGTCACTGAACCAGCAGTGGGAGAACAGTGAGTCAGTGGCCAGCGGGCCCCCTGCCTTGGAGATGAAAAGGGTTTGGCCAGAGCCCATTATGAGCACAGTTTTGTTTTTTTTAATATTATGATTTTTAATATTAAAAATATTATTATTATTTTTAATATTATGATCTGACCCTTGCTCAGATCACGTGGGGTTATATGAAAACCAGAAATCATGTGTTTCCCATCTTCTGAAGACCCTCAGAGCCTTCTTATATTTAGGTCTTTCAAGAAAGAAAACACCAGGCAGGTTTCCTTTTCGTTCCACGAGGAATTGGTTATCCTGGGAGCTTTGGAAGGCTGCGTAATGTCTCGGGGTCCCAAACCACCCAGACAGGATGGGATCAGGGTAAGAGGGCTTTGGGAAATGCCCCACTCTCCAGGTATCAAGGGGAAGTAAAAACGATGTGATATTGGAAAAACTCATTTCTTCTTTCCTAAACTAAGTTATTTGTTTTCACTGGTAGGTAGAGATCCTGGAATATTGCAAGGCTGTGGAAATGTTAAGGAGAGGTCATTCCTGGAGAGCATTGCTCTACCATGCATTTCTCAGAATGTGGAAATGCCTTGTCCAATGAGCCCTGTGAACTCCCGGTTCCTAGGGGGTGGGGATATCATGCGTGGCTCCAAGACTATGCCAAGCCTTTAATTCCCTGCGGATACTTTTCTAAACACTAAGACTTCAAAGAGCAGACCTTGGTTAGCATTTTCTTTCTTCAGAGTCTGTTTGCAAACTTCTTTGACTTTTTTTTCATGGGCATGTACTCTTTTCAAAAGAGTGCAATAATAAGCCCACCTTACCCCCCTGCATGGCATTTCTGTGAAACATACTGGTTCGTGTGTGCAAGATGGAGGGAAATCACTTTCAGAAGGGCATCCGCCTTCGAACTTTGAATCCCGTTATTTTCATGCACCAATAAAGAACAAATGCATTTCTCAATTATAAAGCCCATCTGTGAGGTGCCTTTTAAAGCAAGCAGTTGTGCAGACAGACATTGGATCAGATTCTGAAATCATCTTGAAATGGTAGCTCTCCCCTGCCCGCTGCATGTTTGCTGGTGCAATATGATAGCACTGTAGTCTTCCCTTTTTAAGTCAAACATGTTTTCCATTTATTCCAACAGGCACCAAAGTGATTCCAAAACTCTGAGGGTGGCAATAGCAGTGGTAACAGCCCTGGAGGAGAATCATCACCAATCAACTTAACCTTCCAGCCCTGGAGCTGGAATCATTTTCTCCAGGCTGACATAACCAGCCCCTCCTCTTGGAAAGCGTCTGCTGGATACACCAGGGAGGTCGTCCTGTTCTCAGCACCCCAATAGCTGTAATGTCAAGAAACCAGAAGAGTCGTTAGAAGTCGTTCAGTCCAACCAAGTCTACAGATGAACATCCGAGACCCAAGGGACGCAGGTAACTGGGTGGTTAGGGTGTGGTTGAGTCTACTTAGACCTGCCTTGCAGCTCGGTGATCTGGCCATCGCCGCTCCAGTAATCGTGCTGCCAGAGGAAACCACTGTAGGCGCTGCCTGTAGAGAGCATTGGAGCATCATTGTCCGAGGCTTGTTTTCGAATTAAAATCTCCCTCTCAAACACCAAGGGCCTGAGGATATGACAGTACCCAAGATTCAGCCCCTCCAGCCATCAGCTCTAGCTGTCACAAGGTTTATTTAGCTATGACGTCAGCAAGTTTTACTGATTCGCTCTGAGCAGAAGAATGGGAGGAACTATTGTTGGCAGCGAGGGGGCTGAGATGAATGGGAAATGGTTGTATCTCTCTATCTTCTGACCCCTGATCTCTGGGGACCAGCACGGTTGAAAGACAAACCTAAAAATACCTGTGTGATCATCTGGTCGCCTCGTCCTCTCTTGAGCGCCCTCTGGTGTCCTCAAATAATGACAACAGTAGCTCATTCAACAATTCAAAAGGTGGCTCAAGGGGCAGTTCTGAACTCAAATTTTACCTTATCTCCCCACTGTCCCCAGGGCTCCTTCTATCCTCAAATTTCACTTCTTTTATATATGTAGCCCGTTTAAGTTTCGCTAACTTTTCCCACACCCTCACAACAACCATTCTGAGAAAAAAGAATGAGAATTACACCTCACTTCCCTGGGCACATTGGCAGATTCAGCTCAGTATCTAAAGCAGGGTTTTCTCTCCATCTGGGCACTGTTGTCATCATGAAACAGGCAATTCCTAGCTGGGGGGTGGGGGGTGCATCCTGTGCACTGAAGGCTGTTTGGCAGCACCCCTGGCCTCTACCCACCAGACGCTATTAGCAGCGCCCCTCCCCCACTTCTGACAAGCAAAGACGTTTCCAGGTATTGACAGATGTACCCCAGTAGATAAAATTGCCCCCGGTTGAGAGCCACCCATCTAATGTTGGATGCTCCTTAGATTAAAAAAAAAAAAAAAAAATGCCTTTTACTCCATGAAAACAGAGCCAGCATCTGTAAAGTTCCCTTTGATTTTTGGGATACCACACATAATCCAAAGGCATTTTAGTTTTATATTTTCAACTAATCTGATGCTAACTTATGATACCACTGGCCCAATTAACAGAACACATTTTTCCAATTTGTGGTTGGACTAGAAACCACCGAGATATGTGTCATATTTAATATTTAATGCCATTTTAAAAAGTGTAGACAAAATCAATATTTATGTTTTAAAATTTACTTGCAAAGCCTCTACTGTATTCCAGAACATTCTTTCATATATTTCCTTATTGCATCCTCAAAATAACCTTGTAGACAAGGTATTACAATTCTTGATTTTTTCCTCCATATTTCAGTTTTAGAGTGCCTTAGCGGCCCCATCAAAGTCACACCAGGAAAGGTCCTAGTCAGCGACGGAGTCCACATACAAGCTCAGGTTTCCACAAAACAGACCGTGGCCTTGGTGTCTCCCCCTGAGACAAGGACGGCCCTGGGGGGCCACGGAAGGGCATCACGGAGGTGCAGAACAACGGATGCTGTAAACAGCAGCCGCAGCCGCTGTTATGTGAGAGCTTCCTCTGTGCCAGGCACGGCGCTCAGGCCCTGTCCCATGTCACCCTCATGACGGCCGTCTGAGGGAGGATTTATTATCAGCTTTCACAGGTTAGGAAACGCAGGTGCGAAAGGCTGAGTGACGTACACAGGTCACAAACCAGCCGGGGGGCGGGGAATGGCCATCTGTCTGATGCTCCTGCCCGGGCACTGACCACCCAGCTTGACTTCCTCCTCAGCACCCTGCCTCGATGGGCTCCTCGCTGGCAGATGCCAAGCCGAAAGCGCCCTAGCTAATGACTGGGCTGCCTTTGAAGAGCCTCAGTTTCCAGCTCCACTTTAGTTCCCCAAGACATCGCGTTACTGTTTTATCTCTACGAATGCCTCTGTGTTTCTTCAAAGCAGTTACAGTGCGTTATTAGTGTGAAAGCCCAGTCTGGGGTCCAAAATAATTTTATTTTCCTGAGTGATAAATATTATATTACAGAAATAGTGGAAGTGATCTCAGGAGAAGCAGAGCAGCAATGGCAGAAATAAAAATACCTAGAAATAGGAACCGATACTTCCTTTCATTAGAAACGCTGGGAATGGAGAGAAACCATTTTACCGTAAGGGTGGTATTAGGACCCACCCCTAAATCTAACAGACAATGATCAGGACTTGGACAATATTTGCTGGTGTTTGGGGGATGATTGCTAGAGCTAGGATACGTCTGAGACTTCGACCTGTTCCATGAACATTTAAGAAGGAGCAAGCAGAAATAAACAGGAACATCTCCCGCTCCCTGTTCCTCTGGGGTGGGGGAGGCAGGTTTGTTTAGGGAGAAACTTGGCAGCAAACATTATAAGAAAATGCACATTAGGAGAAGGGGGTCAGGCAGTACACTTACTTGTGCCCACAGGCCTGTGAGATTTGGCTAGCTTGGGGCTAGGCCTGGGCACATTTTTATGCAAGTGTTACTGGGAACTGGATAAAGATAGACACACTGCATCTTCTTTGCCTGTCTGGTTGTTTCTGTCAGCAACCAAAGCCAGGGCTGTTCTTCTGGATTCTAATGTCTCTGAAGAGATACAAGCAGGGCTTGAGAGCAAATGATTGAAAAATGGAGGAAGGCTCTTTACAGCAGGGTGAGGGCATTGTACTACATGGGGCAGCCTTTGGCAGTCATACCTGCAGATACCTCCCCTCAACACCACAATTCACAGTTTAAATACCTAATATCAAGCATATTCACTCACCTCATCCCAGTGGTGTGGTGGCCAGCCTCCAAGATGGCCCCCGCGATTCTCACTGCCTGGTGTTCCTACCTTGTGTCATCCCATCCCATAGGAATGGGGCTGACCCGGTAGCCAATAAGATAATTCAGAAACGATGGTGTGTGAATTCTCAGGCTAGGTCATAAAAGCCCTTGAGGCTTAGACTTTGCTCCCTTTTGGGTCGCTCTCTCTGTGGGAAGCCAGCTGCCATGTTGTGAGGAGACTCAAGCAGCCTGTGGAGAGATCTGGGTGGGGAGGAACAGAGCCCTCCTGCCAACAACCAGCACCAACGTGCCAGGCTTGTGAGGGAGCCACCTGGCAGTAAGTCCTCTGGCCTCACTCAAGTCTTCAGGTGATGGCATCCCCAGCCAACATCTGACGGCAACCATGTGAGAGACCCTGAGCTGGGACTACTCAGCTAAGCTGCTTGTGAAGCCCTGATCCACCACAACTGTGAGATCATAAATGTTGATCGTTTTAAGCCACTATGCTTCAGGGTGTTTCATTACCTGCCGATGGATAATGCTTCTTTCAGACAGTACAGTAGGTCTTCCCTACCCACGACCCATAAGACAGGCAGGATGGAGTTCACAAATGAGGAGCCTGACATGTCTGTCCCTTTCCAATCTAATGGATTCCAACAGAGCAGAATCCCCTCCCATGAGGCTGTGAGCTCTACTTTGCCAAAGCCCAGAGAACAAGCCACTTTTCTGACTAGTGGGGAGGAGGTGGGCCCAAAGCTGGCAGGAGCTTTGGTTAGAGGCCGGCGAAGGCCAGCCTTGAGTCCTTGCCATCTCTTGCCCAGGGAATGCTGGAGTTCTGACTCCCTTCCTGAGCAGTTGAGGAGGGGGTTAAATGTAAGGCTTTTGGAGTCAGCCACACGTGGGCTCACTGGCTGCTTGGGGCTCTATACCTTTGGACCCTGCTCCCTGAACTGGCTGGGCCTTGTTTCCCCATGTGGAAAATGAAGGTGACAGTGACCTCCGCTTCATAAGGTCACTGTGAGGGCTGGATAAGAGAATGCCCTGGAAGCTTAGGGTGTCATCGGCACTAGATGTGAACTCTTTCCCACTACTTTCGATTGTCCTACGTGGAGACACTGCCTTTAAGAACTAGGTGGCTGGGCAGGAAAACTGGGCTTTTCTTTCAGACCATAATCCCGTTCAGACCATAATCCCGTTAAAACATCTGGCCTGCCCCTACCCCCACCTGGAGAGCCGAGCGAGCGCCGGTACAAATTGTCCTGCCACGAAGTGGCTGTGAGCAGCTGCCCCGCCAGGCCGGGTTTCGCAGGAGGCCTTTGCCGAGGCTGCGTGGAATCTGAGCTTAGCACTTCAGACTGGGTTTCTTCACAAAGGGGCTGAAGGCTCAAGCACTTTGTTGCACCTAATCCTTATTCAGGAGAAGGGGTGAGGCATTTTAATGCAGCCGCAAAATCCTCTCGGTGGGTTTGCAAAAGGGCTCTGGTGGATTTTCTCACTTGTCCTTGCTCCTTGGAGTGAGGCTGGGTATCCAATTGAAGTGCTACAGCTTCAAGCCGAGGAACGCCGAGGATTTCCAGAGGCCACCTGAGTGTCCCCTGCAGGTTTCAGCCCACTAGCCTCCAGACCTGTGAGAGAATATATCTGTACTGCTTTCAGGCACTGAGTTTGTGGTGCTTTGTCACGGTAGCCGTAGACCTCTAAGACATCTAATACCCGCTGCTGGCTGAGGGGTTGAGGCAAAGGGTGAGTGCCCTTACTTCTTGTTACTGAGGCAGAAGGAAGTAGGGTTTTTCGAGCCCCCAAAACCAGCAATTGTGAAGGGCACCCACAAACCCTGAGCCCACCCCGGATGCCGCCATCACGGCAGGCGCAATGTGTAGTGCCCTCCCCTGTCTGCAGCCCGTGCTTTAGTGCCCTGAGTCTCCTTGACCAGGATGTTGCAAGGGCAGAGCCTAGAGGTGAGTTAGGGGACCTGGGCTGCGAACTTCCCATCTCGGGCTCTCTGGTTCTTCATCTGGTTAGATCAATCACCTCTAGTACTTTTTTCAGCTCTAACATCTTTATGGTTCCACAATTCCATCTACACCTAGACTGACGAGACCTTAGCCTTTGGTTCAGCCCAGCTAGCAAGCAAGCATTGTGCCTGAAAGGTGACGTTCGCTTTTGAAAGAAGAGACAGAGAGAGAGAGAGAGAGAGAGAGAGAGAGAGAGAGAGAGAGGGAGAGAATGCTGCTTCAGGCAACCAAGCTTGAAGATCTAGAATTATGAATATCCATGAGCTTTCCCAGCTTGCACTGGGGAAATAGCCCAGTACAGGCCCTTGGGCTCCATCCTCTTATTTTTGATCCAGTAGGTCTCAGACAGTCTCCAAGCATCTGTGCTTTTCACATGCTCCCCAACTGATGCCAAAGCTCACCATGTGGGATGGGAAAGTTCTGGTAATGGGAAAGTTGATGGGAAAGTTCTGGTAATGGATGGTGGTGGGGGTAGCGAAACATTATGAATGTGATTGATCCCACTGAATGGGATACTGGGGAGAGGTTGAGATGGCCAAGTTTATGTTGTATA
>JAQZBX010012038.1:0-14039 GCA_029593785.1 Cabassous unicinctus
AGAGAATTTCAATAGATGCAGAAAAGGTATTTAATAAAAATTCAACATCCATTCATGCTAAAAATGTTATCCACTTGTAAGGATCCTGCATTCTGTCTTCAGATACAACTTCTAAGTCAATCTGATACAATAAGTATATGATTATATGAACAAGCAGTCCCACAATTCCCAAGAACAAAAAGTTAACTGTTCTCAGTTTGATATAGAAAGAGAGGGAAGAGGCTCCCATGTTGAAACTCCCAGTCAGCTGAGGCATGGTAGATGGTCCCAGGGAAACACAACCCTCAACCTTCCTGCAGCCATTGCACTATCAGGCACTATCATGGTTCTTGTGCGTGAAGAGCAAAGAGCTATTTCGCTGACACCTGTGTCCTTCCACAGTGGGAGAAATCTTTTATGTCCTCTTAGACGTGGGCCTTGGTCTCCTTCCTGCAGCCTCTAGAGCTGTGGGCACTGGCCCCTCTGAGTACTTTGGGCTGCAGAGGCCTGAGGTGCCTGCATCCTCAGGTGGTTACTCTGGCTCAATCTGATTTGTAATCACACAGCTGCCAAGGCAGCTCTGCACATCTCAGGGCAGCAGTCCTTGGTGTGCTGAACAGCAAGTGCTCCATCTGCCTTGGAATCAGTGACCCACAGTCCAACAACAAAGGGCCTGAGTGTTCTTAACAGGAGCTTGTTTCCAAACTCCCAAAACCCAAGTTTGTTAGAGTTAAAATATCAGTGCTTCTCAGACTTTAATATACATAGGAATTACCTGTGAAGTCCCTAAAAGGAGATTCTGATTCAGTATGCCTGGGCTAGGTCTGGGGTGAGAGTCTACAGTTCTGATAAGCTCCCAGGTGATGCTGATTCTGCAATCTGTGGACAACACATTGAATCCAAGTATACATTTGGTCCTTCCCTGCAAGAAAGTTGGGAAGGAAAAAAAGACCTTTTCTGTTTTCTGTAAATAAATCATATCCTCCTGTTGGGGCCTTCATCTTCCACCAAGTTGCCTGTGTAAAGGATGGAAAAGCTTTGTACAGGGAAGTAAGAAAATATATGTTTTGGACATGGCATTTGGGGGAGGTGGGTAATATCCAAATATAAACAAAACTATGCACTCTGTTCTTTGCTTTTAATCTGTTGTACAAACACTTGCCTTAAGCACTATGATGCATAAACAGCAGAGAGGCTACCATTTCAATATCTGAATGTACTCAGATTTTAATTATGTTGGAGAACAAAAGATTTCATATTAGGTGGTGAAAACTTTTAAAATCTCAGTAAAGTCATTGTAGGTTCAGTGATCTCTAAAGTGATGAATAACAAATACACTTTTTAAGCCAAAACTATCTCCTACCCTACCCTTGTTTTGAATTTTTTTCTCTGTTTTCTAAAACACCTTTTCACAAACCTTAAAATAATAATAGATCAATGTGAGATCAAGAGTCTTTATTTCTTCACACCGAAAACCCAGAATACATAAGAGGATAATCCATTTAGCTTACTACTCTCAATTATTGATCATACCCAAGTCTCTTTATTATTCAGAAGAAATCCCTTTTCTCATGAACCACCCACCCACCCATCACATTACTCCACTTGCTTTCTTACTTGAAATCAGGTGGCAAGTTGGGGAAAATTTTCAACTTTCCATAGCAAATTAGGTCCATTTACTAACAAGAAAGTATAGCGAGAACTCCCTTATGGAATAGTGAAAGATAGGGGAAGGATCATGGACAAGGGGTATGGGAAAAGCTGGTGGAGGATATATTAAGTGGAAAAAAGCAACAAGGGAAATATAAACTTTAGGGATGGATAGAAAGAAAGAAAGATGAAAGAAAGAAAGATGATAGAATACAGACATGAGACAAAATCAAATTAACACTTCCCAACAGGTATAAGAAAGGAACAGAATGGGGGAACACTTGAATAGACTAAACTTCCTTTAATATATTGTTTTATAGATTTGAAATACAAAGAAATATTTTCACATATATACACATCAGTCCTAACCTGGGAGACAAGTGGTGGGTGCTAAGGACTTGAAATTTCCCATTAAATGGGTTTTTTGCTCTCTAGTTGAACCTTTTCTATTGAAAGGTTTTATGGGGAGTTTCATTGAGAAACATTCCCTAACAATTCATATAACTGGCAAAAGCAAATTTTTTTACATTATCATTGACCAGATGAGGGTGATTTAATTCAGAATATGTCTAGAAAAGGAGAGGCACAGAAAGGAAAGGCCCTCCAACGACTGTGTTTTCAATGCACATCATGTGCAAAAAAGTGGGACTCACATGCACTGTATGTTCCCCACCCACCAAAAGAAGAGCCTGCAGGGATTCAAGGTTGCCTGGCACCAGGTGGGAAATTTGTAGGAGATTATATCTGAAAGTGCAATTGGTTTCACTTTCAGAAAGAGTAAAGGATGGAGCAGGCTGTGAGAAGCCCCCCAGGGGTGCAAGTCTGTCAGAGTAAAGAGCTCTGTCCCCTAGTGTTCTTCCATGCCCACAGTTGAAGAGGCCAAACCTCACCCATCTTACATTACCTTATCTCTATGACCGAGAATGGAAGCTTGGGCCAGAACGATTCTAGGCAGACTTCTCTGATCCACTTTGTGTCTGCTGAGAGTCTCCAGGCTTTCCACAGAGCTGTTCCCCAGGTAGAGAAGGGCTGCACAATTTGCTCCCTTTCCAGCTGGTACCCTGGAGCTGAGGAATTCTACACCTACTCCAGGTGGGGCAAACAAAATGGGCCTGACTTCACTTCACCCTCCAGCCACAGCAGCTGTGGCCCTGTGTAAAGGGAGCCTTGTGGGTTCAGCATTAGCTGTGGCACCAGCAGTACCTCTCAGGAGACAACCAGATCATCCCTTCACATGTACTTGCCATGGCAACCCATAGACGGAGCTGCTTGTAGCCAGTGTGCATTCCTTCATCCTATGCTGACCTTGGCAAAACTGCCTGACATATTTTCAACAAAGAATTTGTTTTTGGGTTGGTGAAACTGGATGTGAAACAAAGACATGCAACGGTGAGGAATTCCCATTTGGCTTATCTAATACAGACACTGATAAAGTTACTGGGACCTTGGAGACCAAATAAAAATGATGAGAGTATGGTTTCACTTTTACAGAAAATAGAACATGAACACTCTATCAAGAGAAATTGCAATGGAAGACCAGATTTGACAAGGTATGAAACTGACATTTGATACTACCTTCTCACCAAACGTATGAAAGAAAAGTGGTAAAATCAAGTATTCTTACAAGAGGAAGTGTATTACCTTGGTCGTGTTGTCTTTGATTTTTCAGGACCTGCACTCCATAGTTCAGTCACCATTGGCTATGAGGGCTGGCTCGCTGATGACCAGATGAACTTTGGCAGTGCCAAATCAAAGTTGACAAGGAATAACTTTGCAGTTGATAGCTGGAAAATGTGCTTATTAAAATTTCTTCATTTAAGCAGATCTGGATCTTTTACTACCCTAGCTAAGCTGGTTTTCTATTAATCTAATTTTAGAAGTTTATTCTTTGTACTTAGTTTCCTGAAGTGTATTAACCAGACCTTCTCAGTTCTGCTTACAGGAATAAGATAACATCTCAAAGCAAAATCAAACAGGATGATGTCAGGAGCACCTCATGACACAATAAATATGCAGATTTCCTGAGAGAATAAAAAAGCTTGATATCATTGAGTGGTCAGCTGATAAAGTAGACATGAAGACCTTGCATGTAGGTGCCCACACAACAATATCTAAACTGTGGTGAGTTAGACACTGAAACCAAGGACAAGTTTGATGTGCTAGAGAAAATGCAGGACTGAGAAATTGCATGTACCCTATTCACAAGTCCCCTGGAAGCATCACTTGTTTTTCCTTTTATTTTTTAAATATATTTTTTACTTTTTAAAAGATAATTAAATTATGCAAATGTTACACTAAAAATATAGGATTCCCATATGCCCTATTCCCCAAACCTCCCACACCCTCCCACATAAACAACATCTTTCATTAGTGTGGCACATTCATTGCAACTGATAAATGCATCCTGGGGCATTGCCATTGAGCATGGACCATAGTTCACATTGTAGTTTACACTCTCTCACACAATTCCGCAGGCTATGGGAAGATATATAATGGCATATATATGTCATTGCAATGTTATTCAGGATGATTTCCAAGTCCCAAAAGCCCCCACATTACACCTGTCTTTCCCTCCCCCTGCCCTCATAGCCTCCAGTGGCAACTGCCTCCACATCAATACTGTAATTTCTTCCATTGCTAGAATTACAACAAGTCTAATGTAGAATATCAGTAAGTCCACTCTAGTCCTTAGTTCATTCCCCAATCCTGAGGATTCTGGGATGGTGATGTCCATTCCACCTCTAATTGAGAGGGGGCTTCAATCCCATACAGCTGATGGATGGGACTCTCTTGCTTGCAGTTGTAGGCACTCTCATTTCCTTGGTATAATGGTTGTCAATTCTCACCTCCTTGTTAGTTGTCCTGAGTGAGTCCAATGAACTGGAGGGTAAGTTTTGCAATTCTGCTGAGGCTCAAGACCCAGCTGGCACATGGACAGCACAAAGATTCAAGTCTCTTGGATATACGCCTACCAACTCTAGCACCAAGTTTTCTTCTCACCTACCAATTTTTTTTTGCCTCTAAAAACCATAGCTCATGTTCTCACTGTGAACTTGTTTTGGGAAGATTCCCACAGTTCCCTGCTTGTGCTCTAACAATAAATCACCTTCTCACTGAGAGACATAGTTTTCTTTTGTGGCACCAGATAAGGCAAGCCCTTCCATTGGAAATTCTTATGGTAACAATTTTTGGTGAACCAGCCAAGAGCCATGCAGTTCTGGAATGCAGCTCACAGAACATCCCTGATCCATGCCTCATTGGCCACGGGGCTTCCCTGGATCCCTTGGCTCTGGGACTAGCAGGTGCCCAGGGATTTCATTGACTGGATGTTCTGGGTGAGGTTTCTGCCATGGGCAGACACTGGACACTTTGTGTGAAGTTGATTCTGAAGCTGAATCTTTCTCTGTGCTAGGCACGTGTGTGAAAGTCTTCTGTTTTGATCTGTACTTACTTTACCTTTGTCAGTCTGCTCATGTCAAAGAGACTGTTGGGTTGGTTTTGTTGTACTGCTCATGCCAAAGGGACTATTGAAATCTTTTGTTGATCTAAGTTAGTAAATATGGACCTGGTGTGTTTGAAAACCTTTATTCATGATCTCAGATTTGGGGTTCATCTGTTGATTTTGAAATCACAATTTTGCTTTGAAGTTCTGGAACCTATTGATTTTGAGGAGCTCCTTTTCTTGATCTTTTGTCTTTGTGACTTCTGTTAGTGTTGCCTAGCCATGGGAAACTCTCTGGATATGTAGGCTGGGTCTTCTTTAGCCTGTGTTTTGGATAATTGGTAAAAAATTGGAGGGGACCCCCTAAAGAAAATGAAATTAGCTTTCTATTTGAATTCTGCCTGGCCAAAGTATAAATTGGATGGTGGTGAAGAGTGGCCTAAGAATAGGACAATAAATTTTGCAGTTAGATTTATTTTGTAAGGGAAATCACAAATGGGATAAGATACCTTTGTTCAGATTTTCTTAGAATTGTATAATTACCATGAAGAATCAGAAAAATTTAAATTACTAGTTTAAAAGAGCCAAAAGAAGTTGTCTCAAGAGCCTCTAGTGGCTGAAGGGAGACCCCTTAGATGGTATTCTCTCCCTTCCTCTTCTACCCCCTGTGCACGCAGTGGTGGCTCCTGATGCCCCTTGGCACCTCCTTATGATACAGGAGAGGGTGTAGCCAGAGGAATGACTTCCCAACCCCACACCCATAGAGGTATACAAATTTTTCAGTGAACTACCACTCCCAGGGAAGAGCAATTCCCAATATGTGAAGTCTCTTTAGAAATTGATGAGCAAGGAAAGTCTTGAGGATTCTTGCTTTTACATGCCCCATCTTAGGGGTGCCTCCTGTTTTTGCTTCCCCAGAAGGTGCTGTTCCTGAAGCAGATCCCAACTGGGACCCAAATGAGCCTGTGGAAGGTGCCTGGTTGAATCATTTTAAGGTATACATTTCGGCTGGTTTTGAAAAATGGAGTCCCAAAGTAAAAAATTCTGAATAAAATACAAGGATTATACCAGGAATCTAATGGGAATCCCTCAGCCTTTTTGGAAAACATTTTTGAAACATACTGTAGATACACTGATGTAGATCCAGAGAAGCCTGAGAATTCTAGGATTGTTAATATGGCCTTCATTAGCCAAAGTACTCCAGACATCCATTGTAAATTGTAGAAAATAGAAGGTGGGCTTTTGATGCCTACAGCAATGCTAATAGTTGTTGCTTTCAAAGTATACAGTAACCAGGAACAAGGCCAGAAGCAACAGCCAGAGAATCAGACTGCATTGTTAGCAGCCACTCTGAGTGGAAACAAACTACAATGCGAGTGAGAAAAGGGATTTAAGAAGGGAGGTGGTAAGCCTACTAAAGAGCAGTGTGCTTATTGTAAGGAAAAGGACATTGGAAAAAAGAATGCCCCAAATTAGTAAAAAAGAAAAAGAAGAAAAGAGAAATAAAAATGATGGCCCACAGGCTCCAGTCAGAGGATTCTGATTAGGGGGCCAGACGATATTGGAATTCCTTTCCTCTTCCATTCCCATTGCTCAAGAAGAAGCTCTGGTAAAAGTAAAGGTAGGAAGTGAAACAATGGCTTTCTTATTTACACAAGTTCAGGCTATTCAGGGCCGAATCAGCAATTAGCCACAAAAACAAATGCCCGGATTATGATAATTGGAGTAAATGGTCAGAGCACACCATGAGTGTTTTAGAGCCCCTGAGTTGCAAAATTGGAAAGAAATATTTACGGCATCAATTTTTGTATGTGCCTGAAGGTCCTATACCCCTATTAGGAAGAGACTTGTTGATGAAATTAAATTCTCAAGTTGTGTTTTCAGGAGGAGAGTTAGAAATTTGAGTAACCCCTAATAAAGGACTGCATTTGCAAGCTGCCCTCCTACAAGCTGAAGTACCTGAAAAGACCCTGTACCAGCCCACAGTTTAGAACAAGTCACCTTTGATGTATGGTCATCTGGCATCCCAGGGAAGTCTTTAACAGCCTGTCTGAAAAGACTGGGCTCAAAACAGGAGCAAATCAACCCAAGATACATCAGTACCCTTTATCATTACAGGGTAGGAAAGGCATTAAACCAGTAATAGAAACATTTAAAAGAGCAGATCTTATTTGGTCTTGTCTTTCTCCATAAAACACATGTAAATTGGAATGATAAATTATTTTACTAACCATATTGATTTGCTTGAGCTTCATTTTATCCAGTGAGTTATAAAGAAGTAATAGAGGTTAACTGAAGCAAGCTGACATACCAATAATCCTTTGTGTTGCTGATAAAATCCCCTAAAGCCATGGAAGTGTTCAATTCCTCTAGGTTCTTGGCTATGTTGCATAAAAGAATTTAAGAACACACCAGTTTAGTTAACCCAGTAAAATGAATTTGATGGGAAATGGGGGGAAAAAGCAGAGCTTGCTGTGAAATGGGAGAAAGACAGAAATATTTACCAAGATTTAATGTGGGCTCATCTAGGCAGAGAGAGCAATTTGGCTTGTGCAGTTACTTTATTAAACTATTAGTTACTCTTCCCCTTGTTTATGCTAAGGGGAAGGACCTCAGATGTTATTGGTTACCTACCAATAGTGGGGGCCAATGGTGAGGCCGTTTGTTCAGTGTTATCTGGGACCAATGGGGAGGGCTGTTTGGAATATCTGGGGCCTGCTTTTGGCCCCAGAAGAGTTTCAACTGTGATCTCAAGATCAAGGTCACAGTCTCAGCATGGTCTCATGGCCATGTTATCTGTCAGCCATTTTATTTGTCTGTCATGTTTTCTATCAGCCATGGTGTCCATTGGCCATGTCATGGCTTGTCTTCTCCTCATTTCCCTCTACTATCCTGCCTCAACTCCCCCTCAGAAAGTTCATGCCCTTATTCTTAAAGGGGTGCTGAGGGGTGATGGTCATTCTTCTATAGATACTTCCTGCTGCTTAAAGCAGTATTCCCTGCCTGACAGAGAGTAAACTTCTCTGGCTATTCTATTGAGGTCAAGGAAAGGTGAGCCCAACACTGTGGATGAAATCCCCACTTGACTAATATCTTGTTCTGGAAGGAATTGATTCTGGAAGAACTAAACCTAGTTAGAAATTTGAAAATACATGGCCCTAGTAAAAGGATAAAGAAGATAGTGGTAAGTGGGTCAAAAAAGGGGGCTAGCCATGATGTATTTGACCATGAAAATGAGAAAGCCCAGTTTCCTCCAGAGCCTGCATCCTCCTAAAGTTGGTGGGCTTCATCTTTCAGATTTCAAAAGCTGCCTAGGACTATTCTGGAGCAATTTACATAGAAACAGTGCATCATTCTTTGAGAAACAGGCATATCCCTTCCTGTACTGCTGTTAGCATGTTTTGTGCCCTATGATTTTGCAGTACCACAGCAGCAAGAGAGTCTTTTGCTGTCTTAAGACTCCTAAGTCATGGCTCATTTAATCTATGTTATTGGTTAACTCCAGGGAGAGGTGGTGGTAGGCCTGCTGGGTTTGGTATAAACAACCAACCTCATTTCCCACAGTGGTGGTTATTCCTAGATCAGCTAGGAGGGGAATGAGAAGAGGCACTGACCTTTAAGTTACTGCATGAAAAGAAAGCACAGGAAATGGCACAGGGAGGTTTTCAGGACCATAGTAGATAGAGGGGTTGATCTATGATAGGGAGCACAAAACAGTCCAAAGGGGAGACATGGGAAAGTAAGACTTGTCTCCACAGAGAAAGAAAATTCCATCTTGATAGTTTAAAGTAGCAGCAAATGTGAGATTAGATATTGGTCAGCTGAAGCCCTCTTCAGAGCTTACACTTACCAGCTCACTGATAAACCTGCTAGCAGATAGTATTCACATATGCCCATTGGGCCCTGGATAATGAAATACGATGCTACTCTGGGTGGCCTATAAAAGGTTAACTTCTCCTCCCAGGCCGTAGGGTCTAGCTTGTGATATGCCCATGGCATCTTTGGTGGGATGATTTGATTGCATAAGTTGTATTTAGAAATTTAGAGTTACAAGAGTTAGCAGGGCATCTCCAGCTGTACCGGATAGTTTTTGAGCCCCTTACTATACATCCCTTGGCTGCGGAGCATTGAGCTGATGGGGTACTGGGTTAGGTTTACCACTTGAGGGGTAGCAGTGAGCATACCTAAGATTTGATCAGTTGGGGGGCATCCACAAGGTGTTGTTACAGGAGATAGAATTAAGTTGGCCTAGGGAAGGAGGGGAGGAGGAGTGCTGGGAGGTATTGGAGTATATAGAGATGGGGAAGTTACTGGGATAAAAATTTCCTTGACTTTAGTCACTTAATTTTATTTTATTTTATTTTATTTTATTTTATTTTGAGTTACACAGCACAGTTTTAATTTTGGTGACAATTAGTTGGAAGGCAGAATTTGCTAGGCTATTCATTCATTCTTTTTTTTTCCATTTAACTCTTTTTTAAATATATATATATATTTTAAAAGATGCATAGATTACATAAATGTTACATAAAAATTACAGGGATTCCCATGTTCCCCACCTCCCACACCTCCCATAACATCCCACAAAAACATCTTTCATTAGTGTGGCACATCACCTGCAATGGATATACACATCCTGTGGCTTTGCCACTAAGCATGGACCATAGTTCACATTGCAGACCTCACTATCTCCCACACAGTTCTGCATGTTATATGCTGATGTAAAATGACCTATATCTGTCATTGTAATGACACTCAGGATAATTCCCAAGTCCCAAAAAAGCCCCTGTATTATGACTGCTTTTCCCTTCCCTGCCCCAAGAGTGTCCAGTGGCCACTGGCTTCACCTCACTGTTGTAATTTCTTCCATTACTTGAATCACAATATGTCAACAACAGAATACCAGTAAGTCCACTCTAGTCCATAACTCTTCTCGCAATCCTGAGGAGTTTGGGATAGTGATATCCATTGCACCTGCAAGTGAGAGGGGGCTTATATCCCATGGATACAATGGATGGGATTATCCTGCCTGCAGCTACAGGCTCTCTCCATTCCCTGGGATGGCCATTGTCCATCATCGTCTCCTCACCAGATGACTTGGGTGAGTCCATTGAGCTATAGAGTAGGAGTTGAAGCTCCACTGAGATTCCAGGCACAGCTGGCACATGGGCAGGCCAGAGGCTCCAGTCTCTGGAAGTACACTTACAAATTCCAGCATGACATATAGGTTTGAATGGAAGGGACTGATGGACCATGTGCAGGGAGGACTTATTTGTGTCTAACTCTGTCACTCTCAGGAGCACAGACTCCAAAGTAGAGCCCACTGATAAGGCATCAATCTCTGGAGCTATCCCCCCTTATATAGGACCTAGGTGTCTCCAGAGTCCTCAGGAGCCCCTCTGTGTGGGGGATATCCACTTTGGTGTTCTATGAGATCCTACTGAGTTGTGTGTAAGCGTTACCTCTCGGGTGACCTCCTGACTCTCTTTGAAGTTTCTTAGCCATATGCACTCCTTTGTCTTTACCTTTTCCCCCTTTAATTCAAGGTCTTTTTCCAGTCGTATTGCTAGTTGGCACTTGGTATTAATCCCTCCTTGCCAGGGAGGCTTATCCCTGGGAGTCATGTCCCATGTGGTGGGGGAAGGTAAGGCATCCATAGGCTGAGTTTGGCTTAGAGAGAGGCCACATTTGAGCAACAAGGAGGCTCTCAGGTGACAACCCTTAGGCACCCCATAACAATAATGTTAGTTTCAATTACAAGAGCAAAGACTCATAAGGCTAGTCATCAATAACAAGAACCCATCAGTGGAAATCCTCCTTTGCCAGACACTGCCCCTGCACTCGGGGGATTGTAACTGCTCCCTTGGAGAATGTGGCAGAGCTCTCCATGCTGGGAATTCAGTATTCCCTCATTTATTGAGTGATTGTCTACCCACTGTGAACATGCCCCACCCCTTGATCATTTGAACAATTTTATATATCTTTCATGTATATTCAGGTGAACTTCCTCCCATGAAACCCCCATCCCAGACACCCCCACCAATGATCCTCTACTGCCCCCTGTTGTAACCCTTCTGTGATCTAAACCTTCCTTGAAGATCAAGCCCATATAACGCCAAATACAATTAATAGGAAAATGAAATAATAATTATAAGCTTAAATGTAAGAGACAAAATACATGGAATCTCAGAAAAAAAAAACTAAAAATAAAACAAAATTAAAGGATTGGGACATTCAAAAAATGGGAAAAAAGAAAAAAATTAAAAAAATATATTGAAAAATAAAAAAAATTATTGTTATTATTTTTCCTTTTATCGCTGAATTATCAGGTGTCCAGTCTGTACCATGGCACATTCCCCCTCTCACTCCTCAGTGTCTCCCAAATTTTCATTTAATTTTCAAAGATGTTTTAAGTCACAGCATGGTCAAAAACAGAATACTAGAGATGCTCGTATGCCCAACCTCCTTCCCCTTTCCTCACCCCATATTAAAACATTTTTTTATGTGGATGGTAGCATTTTTATAACTGTTATACAGATAGTGAAACATAGCCACTAAACATTGTCAATGGTTTACAGTATAGTTTACAATTTAGATGATGCAGTTTAATAATTTTGGTGATATTTACCATGTCCTGTGTCCATTACTGTAAGGTAATGAAAAACATTTCCCATGACCACTAAATACACCCTGTTTGACCTTTTCTGTTCCTTTCTCCCCATCCCCCCTGGGGCACCTGACACTCTCCTGTCTTGACTCATTGGATGACAAGATTCATAGCTACATGCAACAAGAGGGCTTGACACACTGATTGTCCACCCCTAATAGGATCCACCCTTGCTCCTAAGAGACACCCACCTGTCTGTTTCTGAGTGAATTGGTCCTCCCAAATATGGAGGTCCATCTCCTTCCCACTCACCATGTGGTTACTTTAGTTACTTTAAGTAATGCTTTTGCTAACTAACCCAAAGGTTGAGGTCTCAATACCTCCTGGGAGGGAATAAAATGACAATATCCACCATATCCTCTCCAAGGTCCTCTCTTCCCTCTCCCTGACTTTTTCTTGCTCTTTTCTATTCTCTTTCCTCCATCTCCTTTTGGTTCCCCACCACTCCCAGCCCTGTGCTGGATACAGCATTGTTCCTTTCTCTCTTCATCATTGTTAATCCTCAGTTTCCTTCTGTAGATTGCCCTTGGTGTGCCTGGTTTGGCTCAGTTCTTCCAGTTTTCCTGACTTTTTCCCACAGACGTGCCCCATCCTCTCCCATACTTACTATATATGTGCACATGTATTTTAGTGTATGTGTGTGTGTGTGTGTGTGTATACACACATATTCACATACACATGCACATACATATGGCATAGGCATAATTTTTCCACACATTTTCTTAAGCTTATTAGGAGGCATCTGCTTCTCTTCTGGATCTCATTTTTTCAACTTCAGGCTGTTTTTTCTCTGGCTTGCTCTTTCCCAAGCTCATCTCTCAGCTGCTGGGTTCCTTCTGTTCATCTCTGTGGCTTTTTCTCTGTGTATTTCTGCTTTCCATCTTCTGCTTATAAAGAACTCCAGCAAGAGAAACAAGACCCATCTTGGGTCATGCCCCACTGAAGCAATCCAATCAAGAGACCCCAACTGAATACAATCCAAAGTGTTCCACATCCACAGGAAGGGATTAGATCTAAGAACATGATATTTTCTGGGATTACCAAATATTTTCAGGCATCATTTCCTGACATATAATAGAAGGATAAAGCATATCTCAAAAGCTGTTGCAAGATGTAAGTGGCATACTGATATGAACGGCCTCATGTATTGAGAGCTGTATCTAAACTGAAGGCTTTTGTCCTGGAGGATCTGGCATCCTGCTCCAGTCTACAGTCTCTCCAGTCATGCTGCTCAGCTGTTATACTGAGAGTGTCTCTTTTACCCTCTCCTTTGGTGGGAGTCCCTGTTTCCTGGAAGTTCATTTACCTGGGAATTTTTTGTATGTATTTTTTTATTTACCTTTGTCTGTGCTTGGAGAAACATACAGTTGGAATCACCGTAAGCTGTTAGCATTGGCACCCACAGGGGAATAGCATTGGAAAGGGGACACACAAACTTTTTAAAATAGTTTATTGCCAAACTGTATTGCTTGGCTTGTTATAGCACACATCTACTAGATTTATATTTTTAAAAAGAAAAGCATTTTTTGAGATGTTGTGAGTTTACAAAACAATAGTGTATTGAATCCACCATCCCGTGGTTTTTACTGTTTTTAGTGACAAGTCTGTCACAACTCTGATCATGACATTTGTATATGATTCCCTCTTAGATTTACCTTTTAAAAATTGCCTAGTGTGAAGAAATTTCACAATTATGTGTGTTTATTTTGGACTTCTTTGTTTAAGCACTCAGATGGCCCTTTAATTCTGTAATCTTTTATATTTGATATCTGGCAGCTTTTCTGGAATTATTTGATAATATTCTCTCCTTTATTACTTGCTATTTCTAGAACTGTTAGAATTTGGTTAGTGAGTTTTTTTAAATATATTTTTATTACAGAAGTTGTAAACTTGCAAAACAATCATGCACATGTGTAGGATGCTCATAGAGCAACCCTTCACCAACACACCACACCATTGTGGAACATTTGTTACAGATTATGATATAATATCATCAGACTATTACCACTAACCATGGCCCATACAATACATTTGGCATATTTTTCCATGCCTCCCATTATTAACACAGTACATCTTTGGCACTGATTCAAGAATATTATAGTCAGTGAGTTTTACTATGACTAATAGCATTAAAATACTATATCCTCAGAAATTACAAGGATTTCCATGTTTCTCATCTCCCACACCTCCCACAACATCCCACACCAACATCCTTCATCAGTGTGGGACATCACCCACAATGGATATACACATCCTGGGGCTTTGCCACCGAGCATAGACCGCATTTCACATCATAGACCA
>JAQZBX010012038.1:14139-41916 GCA_029593785.1 Cabassous unicinctus
AAAAAAAAAAAAAAAAAAAAATGGAGCCCTAAGGAAAAGAAATGGAAAAACAGAAATTTCCAAACTTTCAGTTCAAATTAGATGTACATGAATAAACAATTTCTTACAATGCCAGAAAAGAGGAAAAGGGGAATATGTTTTTTAAAAGTGCAAAGGAAATAACTTGCAAAAGAAGAATCTACAAAAGAAAAGGAGAAATAATATATAAAATAAAAGTAAAAAGACATTTCTCCATAAATACTTACAAATGGCCAATGGGCACATGAATAGAAGTTCAATATCAATAGCCATTAGAGAAATGAAAATCAAAACCATTTTACAAGATACCCACAAGATACCCATTTTAGCCACTATAATGACTAATACTTTAGAAAGTGAAAATAAAAAGTGTTGAAGAGGATATGAAAAATAGGAACACTTGTATATAATTGGTGTGTATATAAAATTATGCACTTACCTGGGAAAACAGTTTGAGGTGTACTCAGAAAGTTGTGTTTTGAATTGCCATATGACCCTGCAATCGCACTTGTAGTTATATACCCAGAAGAATAGAAAGCAAGAACCTGAAATGATGTTTGAATCCCAATGATCATAGCAGTATTATTCTCAATTGCTAGAAGGTGGAAGCAATCTCAGTGTCTCTCAATAGAGGAAAGGCTAAACAAAATGTGTTATATACATACAATGGAATTTTACTCAGCCATAAAAAGTAATGTAGTTCTGATGCATGCTACAACATGAGTGAACCTTGAACACATGATGTTGAATAAAGTAACTCAGACTCAAAATGACAAATATTGTATGATCTTGCTTTTGTTTAAGAGGGTATGTAAATTTAATAGAGCCAGAATGTAGAATAAAGGTTTCCAGGAGCTGGGTGGTGTTGAGGATAATGACATTAATATTTCATTGGTATGGAGTATCTGTTTATGGTGATGGAAAATTTTGGTAATGGATGATGGTAATCATAGCATAACATAGTGTATGTCATTACTAACAGTGAATTGTATAAATGAATGTGTATAACACAGAAAATTTTAGGTTTTATTTATGCTTCCAGAATAAAAATATCCCCCACATCCAAAAAACTGAGACTATATGCAGTATAAATATTTTTGATAGGGTTTGACTTTTGTCTAATTGGCAAGGAAAGATGGGATTGGTGTAGTCTGGTACCTATTTTTTGGGTGTTAAGAAGGTGATGGCCCTTGCCTGAAAGGATCTATTTTCTCAATGAATTTTTTTGCTAAGATTATTAGTGAAAGAAGGAGTAAAGGAAGAAGAGTATTGAGAAGAATGGCAATAGTTGTGGTTTCTGGGAGATTATTTTATTTAAAAAATACTAACAATGATTTCTGTTCAACAGTTATTGCTCATTTGGTATGCAAATAATTTTGAATTTATGTTCCTCTGGTGTGATACTTCATAATATTTTGTCCAGTAGTCTTCAGCTCTTTGGCAATCACATGCAGGTATAAAGCCAATGGTGGTGCTCATCCACTGCTAGAATTTTTCCAGAGAAAGGAGAGAGCAGTAAGGGATTATATGATTTTATAAAACAGTGACAATATAAAAAGGATGAGAGAGAAGTCCAGTTGCACTTTTTGTGTTTTTGCTTGTTGGATATCAGGCGTAGGGTGTTTGTTTACTTTGGACAGGAAGGGATGGTTTGAATGGGTTGCGGTCCTAGACAAGGTGAAAAAATTGTAAGATTTCAGGTATTTGCACTACTAGTTGGAAGGATAGGAGGATGTGGCCATTCCATTTACAAAAGAATCAGAAAAATCTGTAGCAGCTAAGAGGAAAGAAAATTTAAACAATAGGCAGACAGGCAAGCATTTGTAAGTGTAGCAACTGGCCACTTAGCAGTAAGGAATTTTCCCAAAGTGAATGGAGTGAGAGGGCTTATGGGAGATGGGTCCTTCATTTAACCATAGAGTTGTGACCTTTGATCTTCTATCAAGATTCATTTGAGAATTAAAGAAGATATTAGTAAGAATCTAACATTTAAGTGGAGTATTCCAGGACTTGTTTTTAGCATGTTATAATGTTAAACTTCCTATAAACTCTCTGGGGTTGACACTATCATCAATCCCAATTTCTGAAGAGTAAATATCAGGTCAGAGAGTATAAACAAATTGCCCCAAATGGCTTATCTAAGAACTGAAAGACCTGGGGTTGAAACCCAGACAATGTAGCTGCAAATACTGAGTTATTTAACACTATGCCACAATAAGTCATCGGAGCTTTTCCTTTATTGCCAAGTCAGGAAGACCCTTAAGAGTGAAAACTCCTGGCATGCCTTGGGTGGTCCATGTATCCTCAGTTACACTTGGAAGGTGAAAATTTCATAACCCTCCATTACATTAATGGAAATTACCTCTTTTATACTCTGATCTCAAAGAGATAAACACTCTTATTGTATAAATGATTGACTCTTTTGTTCCAAAATGCATACATATAAACATGCCTATATACATTTAAAAATTTATCTTTCTTTTGTGGATAAAATACACGCATATACATGAATATAATTTTCTTTACTTGTTTATTTATATATACAATACAAATGCATACATATCTACATATAAAATATATATACAATTTCCCAAATAGTCATTCAGTGACATATCTACCCAATGCTCTGTAAAATGAACCATGAAGTATAATTACCATTAACAATCCTGAGACTTCATACTATGAGGAAGACCACAGAGCTGGTCTCTGGGTCAACCTCCCAAGTGGCTTAGTCCTGACAGCAGCAGTGGCATCTTGAATGTTTATTCAAATTGTACTTTCAATATACCCTGTACATTATGGTACATAGTTTATCCTGTTGTGGAAAACACAAGTAACATTCGAATAGTCTACCCTTCATGATTTTTATAAAAAACCCTGACATTTGTAAATATAAAATCATATTTGGCATCCTTTTCTACTTTTCCTCTGACATGGGGACCTTCAGACACCATGGTTTTGCCACATTTTCTCTGGCTTCTTTTTGGGGCCTTGCAGTCTCCCAGGGTTCAGATCATGGGATCTCTGCATTCCCCACAACATGGGACTCCTCCATCCCCCATGTCAGTGATGGTGTGGCAGGGATTCCTTGGAACAGGTTCCAAGGAGCAGGCTGTGGAGCAGGGTCATCAACCATCCCTTGCCTTAAGCAACCTCCTGCTGGGATTCTTTGATCCCTGCAGCCCTGTGTACCCTGGGCTGGGAACATGGTTGGGCCTGCCATACTTCCAGGTGGCAATGAGATTCTGAATAGGCCACCTTTCTTGAGCTTCAATATATACACCAAAAAAATCTTTGAACATATTTTGGCTGGACAGGGTGGAGGGTTACTGCAAGGGAGGTGGTTCAGACTCTGGCTAAGCAGGCTCTTTCCTGGGAGTAACATGGAAGGCCACAGACTTGTGCTGCACTGTACCTCCGGTCAGCAGAAGGCACCAAAACCTCCTTTTCTGACCAAACTGCACTGAAAACACTTCCACCTTCATCCCTAGACTGGGAACCACTTCTGCAGGAGGACAAAATCTTCCTGCCAGTCCCATGGAGGAGACCTGGCAGTTCTGGTATTCCTCAGTCTGTGTCCACGTGATTAAAAGCTTACTATTGGCACTTAAGGCTGAGCAAGGACCTTTGTCGCAGCTTTGGTCATGGTCTCTCTGAGGTGCTTTTTCTTAAACAGTGAGCACAGAAACTTCATTTTCTGCACTATTCCTTGTGCTTTTTTCTTTACTTTCTCAGTTAATATTTTAGCAAGACATTTTACGAAAGTATCCGTTCATTGAGGGTTTTGCCAGCTTGAAGTCTAAAATGTTGTAGGAATTTTCATGGATTTGGGACTCTTGCTGGAGACAATCCTGATAGTGATTCAGAAAGAAGGGAAAAGCTGTGAGTTCCTGCAAAGAACAGTCTGTTTTGTACATTTCCCCCTTAAGACCAATTCATATCCTAAGCAAATTTGCTAAGACTTTGCCCAGTTAAGTCCTTAAGGTTTCAACTAATGTGTTATTTCCAAGAGGTTTGTCCCACCTCACAAATGAAGTCCTTAAATACTAGGTACACAAGTTAACATTGTCATTTTTTACTTTAAATTATTTCTTCTAAACTAGACTTAAATTCCACAGAGCAGAGGATTGATTGCTTTATTTGTCTGTATAAATCCATTCATTGACACATCCCTGACTCAAGAGATAATTACTTCCCTTAAGAATGTTGTATAATGGCCAAATTGGAAAGACAAATGGTAATGTAAATAAACGGGTAACATAAAAAATAGATTACACGATTACCTAAAATACTTGCTTTTAAAAAATATGCATTGAAATTGATTTTCAGAGCAATGCATTTTTAGGAGTAAATATTATAAAGAAGGCAAGTTCTGTTTCTAGCACTTGTATCATGTTATCAAAGATACCTAATCTGTTGGCACAGTTGCTTACAGCATTCTCTTAAATCCCATTTTATTTCTGTAAGGTTGTAAGAAATGTCACCACTTTCACACTAACTTTAGTGAATTGATTCTTTTCTCCTTTATTCTTAATCAGTTTAGCTGTAGAAGATTTTCAATTTTGTTGATCTTTTCAAAGAACCAACTTTTAATTGTGTTGATTCTACTGTTTTTCTATTCTCTCATCTCTATTCTAGTCTTTATTTCCTTCCTTCTACCAGTTTTGGATTTACTTTGCTCTTCTTTTTGTATTTCCTTAGGATACAAAATTACTTTATTGATTTAAGATGGTTATTCTTTTTTAATATAGGTGTTTATTGCTATAAATTTCTCTATTAGCTATTTTTTCAGTGTATCCTATAAGTTTTGATATGTTGAATATTCATTTATGTTTATCACAAAATGTTTTCTAATTTCTCTCATGACTTCATCTGTGATCCATTGGCTGATTGTTTGCTTCATTTTCTACATATTTGTGGAACTTCCAATTTCTCTTTATTATTGATTTTTAGTTTGATTCCACTTTGGTCAAAGAGGATACTTATGATTTCAGTGTATTTATATATGTTGTTCGGTAACTTATAGTCTATTCTGGGAATGTTCCACATGTACTTGCAAAGAATGTATATTCTGCTGGATATAGTTGGTTTAGTGCTGTTCACATCCTGTATTTTCTTATTGGTCCTCAGTCTTGTTGTTCTACATATTTGTGAAAGTGGGTAATTGAACTCTCCAACTGTTATGGTAGAACAATTTCTCCCCTCAAATCTGTCACTTTTTTCCCTATATATATTTTGGTGCTCTGTTGTTCTTTGCATATATGTTTATGATTATTATATGTTCTTGAAAGTTTGACCCTTTCATAGATATATAACATATTTACTTGGCTTTTGTGACAATGTTTGTTTTAATTTTGTCTGATATTATTCTAATAAGCCTAACTCTCTTTTGGTTATTTGCATGCAGTATCTCATTATTGTTTCCTATTCTTTCATTTTCAACTTCTTTGGGCCTTTGGTTCTAAAGTGGGTCTTTTACAAGCAATAAATGGTTGCATCATCTTTTATACATTATGCCAAATTCTGCTCTAAGTACTTACTTTAAATGAAAAAGGGTTAAACTAAATAATTAGAGCAGAAGTTGACATAATGATAAAATTACTTAAAATTAAAGACTTAAAACTGCCGTTTTTACTTTCTATATGCATTTTTGGTTATTTAATTCCTGCATTTTTAATTGATATTTTGTTGTTTACCATTTTAATTCCCTGCTCATTTCCTTTTCTCTCTATTATTTCATTAACATGATTAAAATAATTTCTAACTTACAGGACCGTTGCAAAAATAAAGAATAACAACATTCTCCCTTCCTTTTCATACCCAGATCCATCTTTTTTGTTTTTCTAACATTTTGCCATGTATGACACTCTTTCCTTCTTCTTCTCTTTCTTCCTCTCTCTCTCCTTCTCTCCCTTCTAAACATATGAGACTAGGTTTGTATACAACATATTCATTGAACACAATACTTCCATATACATTTCCTAAGAAATAAGATATTCACTTATGTAACTGCCTTATGTACTGTTAGCAAGTTAATGGCATTTTCTATTGCTGTAAGGCATAGTCTAAATTACAGTTTTTAAATATGTCCCAATAATGTCTTTTTATTAATATGTTTTGTTTTTAAAGATACTGAGATTACACAAATGTTACACAAAAAATATAGGAGTTCCCATAAGCCCCGCTCCCCACAGTTCCCACATCCTCCCACATAAACAACACCCTTCATTAGTGTGGCACATGCATTGCAAGTGATAAATGCATCCTAGGGCATTGCCATTGAGCATGGACCATAGTTCACATTGTAGTTTACACTCTCTCACACAATTCTGCAGGCTATGGGAAGATATTTAGTGGCATATATCTGTCATTGCAATGCCATTCAGGATGATTCCTAAGTCCTCAGAAAGCTCTTGCATTATACCTGTCTTTCACTCCCTTGTCCCCAGCAACTCCAGAGGCCACTGCCTCCACATTAATGTTGTAGTTTCTTCCATTGCTAGAATCACAAAAAGTATATTGTAGAATACCAATAAGTCCACTCTAGACCAGAGTTCATTCCCCAATTCTGAGAATTCTGGGATGGTGATGTCCACTCTACCTCTAATTGAGGGGGGCTTTGATCTCATACAACTGATGGATGGAACTCTCTTGCTTGCAGTTATAGGCTCTCTCATTTCCTTGATATGGTGATTGTCAATCCTCACCTCCTTGTTAGTTGTCCTGGGTGAGTTCAATGAACTGGAGAGTAAGTGTTGCAACTCTGCTGAGTCTCAGGGCCCAGCTGGCACATAGACAGCCCAAAGATTCAAGTCTTTTGTAAGTACACCTACCAACTCCAGAACAAATTATAGGTTAAAGTAGAACGGACAGTTGAGCCATGTGTAGGGAAGTCATAACAGAGACCAACTCTGTCATTCTCAGGAGCAAAAACTCCAATGTAGGGCCTACTGGCAAGGCACCAAATTCCAGAGCTATCTATCTTGACCATAGGATCTGAAGATGTGAGTACAGATGGGTTCATAATAATCATTCTTTGTTGAATAAATATTTATATAGCACCTAATATAGGCTAAGTATTTTGCTGCTGTTGACTTTGGATAAATGTTTTGGAATTAGCACTTCAGCAGAAGTGCATCTGCTTTTATGGAACTAATAGCCTAGCAGACATTATAGAAAAATAAAAGGAAAATTAGTTTGCAGCATAATATATTCTATACAGGTTAAATACACAATTTGCCCTTGAAGGGGAGAAGCAAGGAAGCCATTACAAAGCCATGGTTCAGGGAAGACTTCCTGCAGAAGGAAACAAGTAAGAGCTTGCAAAGACACTGATGTAATTACAGTGTAACATCCTTTTATTAGCTTGCTGTGGCTACTGTAACTAATTAGCACAAATGTAATAGCTTAAAAAACTCACATTTGTTATCTTACAGTTCTGGAGATCAGAAGTCCACTGTTCCAAAATCAAGGTATCAGCAGGCTCTGTTTCCTCTGCAGGATTTACTTCCTCACCTTTTCCATTTGTAGGGGCTGCCTGCTTTCTTGGCTCATAGCTCCATTCCTTCATATTCAAAACAAGCAAGGTTGCATCTTTCTCCTGATCATGTCTCTCCAGCTCTTCTCCATTTAAGGACTCTTGTGATTATATTGGGACTATATTACTCAAGATGCTTTCGCTGTTTTAAGGTCATTTGATTAGCAAACTTAATTCCATCTGTAACCTTACTTTCTCCTTGTCATGAGGTATAACACAGTCACAAGTTCCAGGAATATGAAGTGCACATATTTGGGGGCCAAAATTCTGCCTACTATCATGTGCAAAGGAAATCTTACTGTATTATGAAATACTGGAACAACGTTGAAAAAGAAAATATTTAATTGTTACAATGAAATTAGCAACCTATTAATTTGCTATTAATATTTTAAAATAAAATGGTCAGATTTTTTAAAAAAATTAAAAGTACCCAATTTTTAAACAAATATTAGATAGAAGGACAAAGAAAAAAGGAAAGGATTCAAATAAATATCATTCACATTGAAAGGGGAAATATTATTGCTGGCCTTACAGAAATAAACAGGATTATAAGAGGCCAATGTAAATTAAGAATTAGACAACTTAGATGAAATGGACAAATGGACAAATTCCCAGTAACACACAAATTGACTAAAATGACTCAAGAAGAAATAGGTGATCTTAAAAGGCCAAGAACGAGTAGATATTACATCAGTTATCAAAAACCTCCCAATGCAGTAAAGTCTAGGACAATACAGCTTTACTAATGAGTTAAGGAGAATTTCCCCAAAGACGATATAAAAATAGCTAATCCAGGATGAAAATATACTCAATGTCATGGGTTATCAAAGAAATGCAAATCAAAATAATGAGATAACACTGCACATCCACTAGACTGCAATTACTAACAAAACAAAAAATTAAGTGTTGGTGAAGATACAGAGAAATAGGAATGCTAATATATTGCTAGTGGTATTGTAAAATGGTGTAGACACTGTGGAAACCAGTTTGTCAGTTTCACAGAAAATTGAAACATAATTACCATATGACCCTGATATCTCATTTCATGGTATATATTCAAAAAACTGAAGGCAGGGATGCAGATATTGGTAAACCTATGTGTACAGCAGCACTGTTCAAAGTTGACAAAAGGTGGAAACAACTAAAGTGTCCATTAACAGATGAATGAATGAGAAAAAGTGGAAACACACAATGGAATATTATTCATTCATAAAAGAGAATTAAGTTCTGATATATACTACAATATGGATGAAACTTGAAGATATCATATTGTGTAAAATAAGCCAGACACAAAATTACAAATTATCTTTTTTATATGAAATACTAGAAGTAGGACATTTCATTGAGGGAGACAGTAGATTGTAGTTACCTAAGGTGGAGGGGAGGAGAGGGAAAAGGAGTTATTTTTTAATGAGCACAGATTTCGGTGCTATATAAATATTTATTCAACAAAGAATGAATGATTATTATGAACCCATCTCTACTCACATCTTCAAATCCAATTAGAAGTATTGTAAAATGGCCTGTCATATCACATGAAGGACGTTTGGTGATGGGAGTACAGTATCAGGGCAAATAATCCAATTGAAATGTTCACTTGAATGTTGTTTAATGGGAAATTTTAAGTAGTATATATAGTACCACGAAAACAAAAAAAAAAAAAAAGAGATATAGCATCTCACACTCAGGAGAATGGCTATTATTTTTAAAATAAATAAATACTGGCAAAGGTATGGAGAATTAGAAACCTTTGTACATTGATAGTGGGAATATAAAATGATGCAAACACTGTGGAACACAGTTTGGATGTTCCTCAAAAAGTTAAAACATAGAATTCTTGTATAACCTGGCATTCTACTTCTAGGTATATTCCCAAAAGTATGGAAAAGCAGGATCTCAACACATAGTTGTACACCAGTACTCATAGCAGCATTTTCATAATAGCCAAAAGATGGAAGCAACCCAAGTATCCATTGATAGGTAAGTGGTTAAAAATGTGGTATATACATTTAAAGGAGTTTTATTCAGGTATAAAAAGAATGAAGTATGACACATGCTACAACATGGATGAATTAGAAGACATTGCATTAAGAGAAATCCCAGACACATGGAGACATATTGCATAACTGGAATATGCAAATTCAGTGACAGAATGTAAATTAGTGCTTACCCAGTACAGGATAGAGGGACAAAAGGGAGTTAATGGATAATGGGTACAGGGTTTCTATTTAGCATGTTGTGAAAATTCTGGTAATGGATGGTGGTGAGTCTAACACAACTGTGTCATTGTAATTAGTCCCACTGAATGTTATGCTTGGGAGTGGTTGAGATGGTAATGTGTGTTGTATATATGTTTCCACAACTGAAAAAAAAGAGCAACTAAATAGTCCATGACAGTGAAATGCAATACATGATTCTAGATGAGATCTAATAATGAAGGAGAAAGACACAAAAAGCCATTGGCCCTTGATATTCTTGACTATGCTTATGAGCCTTTGCTCTTGAAATAGAAACTTAGCCTAGTGTTGCGGTGTGCCTAAGATTTGCCTCCTGAGAACATCCTTACTCCTCAAATATGACCTCTCTATAAGCAAAACTCAGTATATAAATGCATTACTTTCCTTCCAGCATAGGACATGACTCCTGGGGATGAGCCTCCCTGGCATGGGATTACTACCAAGCACCAACTAGCAATGCAACTGGAAAAAGACCTCAAATAAAAGGGGGAAAAGGTAAAGACAAATGAGTTTACATGGCTAAGGGACTTCAAAGTGATTTGGGAGGTCATCCCAGAGTTAATGATTAAACACATCTCAGCAAAATCTCATAGACTGCCAAAGTGGATACTACCTCAAATAGTGGGACTCCTGAGGGCTCATGGCCCTCAAATAAAGGGTCAAGCATAGTGTCTTGAACCCATTAGTTCTGTGTTGTAACCAACTGAGTTAATTGTGGTTTAGTACTGCAAGGTACCATGTTGTTTATAATGAAAATAGTAGTATTCTGAGCTATTGTCAGAAACTAAAATATATTAAATGTTTAAATTTCAGTAATGGTTAGCCATAGGGAAAAATTTTTTGAAGAAAATAGTTTGCCTTTGGCAGCTTCCAGCTTTTATGTTTCCCTCTTCATGTTATCCTTTCTAAATGCTGATCATACCCTTTATGCATTTCCTCAGGTACATGTCATCTTTCTCTTTTAAAAATATTTTAGAAAATGATTTAATAAAAGTAGTTCACTCAATGTGACTTTAAGGAAATGAGTGTTTGTATTATAAACATTTTCCCCATTTGGAACAAAAAGAATTGGTATTCCATTAAAGGGATTTCAAGACTCAGTAAACACATGGGAAGGATGACTTTTGGTGGAAGTAGACTGGCTACTTTTTGTTTTCATTTTCAGTCATATCAAGACATTTTCAAATTTCCTGGTTATTTCTTCTTTAACCCATTGGTTCCTTAAGATTGTAATGTTTAACTTCCACATATTTGTGAATTTACCAGTTATCCCATACATTGATTTTTAGTTTTTTTCATTGTGGTCAGATAAAATATACAATTTCAATCTTTTTTAAATTTTTGAGTATTGTTTTGTGGTACGACATAGAATCTATCCTGAGCAATGATCTATGTGCACTTGAGAATATGTACTCTATTGTTTCAAAAAGATTTGTGTTATATATTTATCATACACTCTCTATATATTATATATATCTATGTATGTCTGATTGGTTTAGTTGATGCATATTATTATTTAAGTCTTCTATTTCCTTCTTGGCCTTAAGTATGAATGTGTCAGCCATTATTGAAAATGATGTATTAAAATCTCCTACTATTAATATAGAACCAACTATTTCTCCCATTAAATCTGTGAATGTTTGTTTCATATATTTTGGGCCTCAGAATTATGTACATATATTTTTATATTTGACCATTTTGTCAATATATAGTATTTCCTTGTTCATTCTACAAGTGTTTGACGTTAAGTGTCTTCTGTCTGATGATAACTTAGCCATATCCACTCTCTGTTTTGGTTACTATATTCATGGAGTATTTTTCAATCTTTTCACTTTTAACCTACTTATGTCTTTGAATTTAAGATGAGTCTCTTGTGAGCAGAATACAATTGGGTCATGATTATTATACATTCTGCCAATGTCTGCCTTTTGACTGGGAAAGTTAAGCTCTTTACTTTTTTTAAAGGAGTTACCAGGGATTGAATCTAGGACCTTGTTCATAGGAAGCAGGTGGTCAACCACTGAGCTACATCTGCTCCTTGCCATTTTTTTTAATTCTTAAATTTTTTTTATTACAGATGTTGTGAGCCTATAAAACAGTCATGCATAATGTGCAGAATTCCCTTACATCATCCTTCCTCCAACACAGTGTTTTGTTGTCGAATATTTGTTACAGATTATGAAAGAACATCATCAAAATGCTACTACTAAGTATCGTCCGTAGGTTACACTTGGTATATGTTTTCACACACAGCCCCCTTTATTAACATCATGTATTAGTATTGTACATTTGTTATAGTCATGAGAGAATGTTCTCACATATATACTGTTAAACACAGTCCATAATCCATCAAATGATTCACTGTTATACAGACTTGCATTGTAGCATCCATCCAAAATGTACACTCAATGGCTCTCACTTTCATTGCATAGTTATGTAGTCATTGCCTCAGTAAATGTTGAATGTTTCCCTAAGTCCAAAGGAAAATACTATATCCTCTATTACTGATCATTAGCATTGATATTACAACATTTATGTTAACTATAGTCCATAACTTAATTACTTTTATTTTTCCTATGCATCACCAGTTAGCACCTTGCAATAACATCAGACATTTGTTTTAGTTCATAGAAGAATATTCTTGCATTTTTATTATTAATCACAATCCTCAACCACCACCAGGTTCACTATGCAATTTAGTCCCTAGATTATTCTCTAGCTTTCTTTTGATTGACATTTAAATCTCTAGACTACCGCTTTCAGCTACAGCCCCATTTATAAACCAGTCATGTTAGTTATACTCACTATAATGTGTTACCATCAACTTTATCCATTTCTACACATTTACAGTCAAACTAATTAAAAATTCTACATACATTAAGCATCAGTATCCCTTCTCAGCCCTCATCCTATCTCCTAATAACCTATACTCTAGATTTGAGCACCATGTGTTTACACTTTGTGTTTAATTCATGTCAGTGAGACTACACAATATCTGACCTTTTGTGTCTGGATAGTTTCACTCAGCATAATGTTTTCAAGGCTCATCCATGTTGTCTTAGGTTTCCCAATTTCATTTCTTTTTACTGCAGCATGGTATTCCATCATATGAATATACCATATTTTGTTTATCCATTCATTTGTTGATGAACACTTTGTTTGTTTCCATCTTTTGGGATATTCAAAAATGGCAGAAAAACAAAAATTTTTTTTTTTTAATTTTAAACGATTTTCCTTTTATCACTGCATTTTTGGGTGTCCAGTCTGTAGTGTGGCACCTTCCCCCTCACACTCCCCAGTGTCTCCCAAATTTTCATTTAATTTTCAAAGAAGATTTAGGTCACAGCAAAGCCACACACAGAATACAAGAGACTCTCATATACCCACCCTTCTCCCCCTATCCTCACCCCATATTAATACCTTTTTGTATGTAGATGGTAGCATTGTTATTACTGTTAAACAAATAATGAAACATAGCTACTAAACATTGTCAATGGTTTATAGTATAATTTACATTTCAGACAGTACAATTTAATAATTTTTATTCCTTTATTTTTTAAAATATTTTTTAAAATGCTGAAATTACATAAATGTTACATAGAAATTACCGGGATTCCCTTGTTCCCCACTCCCACACCTCCCACAACCTCCCATATAAACATCTTTGATTACTGTGGCACATCACCTGCAATAGATATACACATCTTGGGGCTTTGCCACTAAGCATGGACCATAGTTCATATTGTAGATCACACTCTTTCTCACACAGTTCTGCATGTTACATGCTGATATAAAATGGCCTATAGCTGTCATTATAATGTCACTTAGGATAATATCCAAGGCCCAAAAATTCCCCTGTATTACAACTGCTTTTCCCTCTGCCTGCCCTAAAAGTGTCCATTGACCACTGGCTCCACATCACTGTTGTAATTTCTTCCATTGTTTGAATCACAATATGTCTACAACAGAATACCAGTAAGTCCACTCTAGTCCATAGCTCTTCCCCCAATACTGAGGAGTTTGGGATGGTGATGTCCATGCCACCTCCAGGTGAGAGGGGCCTTATATTCCATGAATAAGAAGGATAGGATTATCCTGCCTGGAGCTGCAGACTCTCTCCATTCCCTTGGATGGCCATTGTCCATCATCATCTCCTCACCAGGTGACTTCGGTGAGTCCATTGACCTGTGGAGTAGGAGCTGCAGCTCCACCAAGATTCCAGGCAGAGCTGGCACATGGGCAGGCCAAAGGCCCCAGTCTCTGGAAGTACAGCTATGAATTCCAGCACCATATATAGGTTTGAAGAAGGGACTGATGGACCATACACAGGGAGGACTTATTTGAATCCAACTCTGTCACTCTCAGGAGCACAGATTCCAATGTATAACCCACTGATAAGGCAACAATCTCTGGAGCTATCCCCCCTTATATAGGACCTGGGTGTCACCAGAGCCATATTGAGCTCCTCTGTTTGTGGTGATATCCACTTTGGTGTTCTATGAGATCCAACTGAGGTTTGTGTAAGTGTTAACTCTGGGATGACTTCCTGACTCTCTTTGAAATCTCTTAGCCAGATGAACTCATTTTTCTTTATATTTTCCCCCTTTTATTCAAGGTCTTTTTCCAGTCATATTGACAGTTGGCACTTGGTATTAATCCCTTGTTGCCAGGGAGGCTCATCCCCAGGAGTCATGTCCCACCCTGGGGGAAAGGTAATGCATTCATATGCTGAGTTTGGCTTAGAGAGAGGCCGCATTTGAGCAACAAGGAGACTATCAGGTGGCAGCCCTTAGGCACCCCATAACAGTAGGCTAAGTTTCAATTACAAAAGCAAAGACTTGTAAGGCTTCTCATCAATGCCAAAAACCCATTAGTGGACCATCCTCCTTTGCTAGACACTGCCCCTGCACTTGGGGGACTGTTGCAGCTACCTTGGAGAATGTGGCAGAGGTCTCCAGGCTGGGAATTCAATATTCTATCATTTATTTAGTGATTCTCCACCCACTGTGACCATGTCCCATCCCTTGATCATTTGAACAATTTTATATATCTTTTATGTATATTCAGGTGAACTTCCTCCCATGAAACCCCCATCCCTGACACCCCACCAATGATCCTCTCCTGCCCCCTCTGTGGCCCTTCTGTGATCCAAACCTTCCTTAAAGATGATGCCCATATAATAGCCAAATACCATTAATAGGAAAATGAAATAATGATGATAAGTTTAAATGTAAGACATAAAATACATGGAAACTTAAAAAATAAAACAAACACTAAAAATAAAATAAAATTAAAGGATTGGGATCTTCAAAAAATGGTAAAAAAAAAAGAAAAATTAAAGAAAAAACTTTTAAAAACATTTTTTCCTTTTATTACTGCATTATCGGGTGTCCAGTCTGTACCATAGCACCTTCCCGCTCTCACTCCCCAGTGTCTCCCAAATTTTCCCTTAATTTTCAAAGAAGTTTTAGGTCACAGCAAAGTCACACACAGAATATTAGAGACTCTCATATATCCAACCTCCTCCCGGCTTCCTCACCCCATATCAAAACCTTTTTGTATGTGGATGGTAGCATTGTTTTAAATGTTATACATATACTGAAACATAGCTACTAAACATTGTCAATGGTTTACAGTATAATTTGCATTTTAGATGGTACAGTTTAATAATTTTTGATGATATTTACCATTTCCTGTGTCCATCACTATAAGGTAATGGAAAACATTTCCCCTGACCACTAAATATCCCCTGTTTGATCTATTCTCTTCCTTGTTTCCCATTCCCTGGGGCACATGACACCCCCCTGTCTTGACTCATTGTATAACAAGATTCATAGTTACATGCAACAAGATGCCTTGACATACTGTTTGTCCTCCCCTATTAGGATCCACCCTTGCTCATAAGAGATGACCACCTGTCTGTTTCTGGGTGAATTGGTCCTCCCAAAGATGGGGGTCCATCTCCTTCCCATTCACCGTGTGGGTCTCCACCCACCAATACAATACATTATGACAGGATGACCATTCACACACTCCCCAGAAGCCTACTCCAGATGCACCCCATCCTGAATTCCCTCCCAACCAACACTCTAAATCAGGTGTCATATTGTCATAAGAGCATTCCCAACCCTGCACTTTCAACCTCATACCCACAAATTCCATGTTCACCTGGTCCCTCTCATGTAGTTTCAATTAAAGGGCATGACAACTGACAGAAAGCAGTCCACCTTGGTATGTAGTAGACCGGCACCTCTAGTCTCAGGACACTGAGATAAGATCTGGTAGGAGCCTGGTGAAGAAACATCCTGAGCTTCAAAAGAGTATCATGTATATGTCAGATAAAGATTTACAAGGTCTGCTAATGCATTAATGTAAAGAGAACTGAGACATTAACCCTTAAAACTTGCTGACTTTAGTAAAGTGTAAGCTGACCTGTATCTATTGCCTTTGCATATGTGCACACGTATTTTCTTTTTTCTAAAGCTAAATAAAAGCTATCGTGTTTTATGCAGTGGCACTCTCCTTCCTTTGGGATGGAGGGTCCCCTGACCCCGGTTATTTCTTTGTCATCTCTTCTCTTTGTCTCATATTTTCTCATCCATGGCACCATTTTCACAGACCCAGTTCCTAAATGTTAACATTTGGTGCCCAAAGTGGGGCCTTGAAAATGCAATTTTTCTTTCATTCAGTGTGCAGTGGACCAAGGAACTCCCGAAGAACAGTTTTAAAGAAAAAGAAAACATAAGATAAGTACATCCTTGGAATCATCATGGCTATGGGGAAGTAGCAGTAGAACTTTGAAGAGTACTCTAGAGTGTTAAAAACTTTATTAAAAGGAACTGGTGTAACTATTAAATCCTTGGCTTTTGAGGAACTTTTTTCTCTCATACAGAGACATTGTTATTGGTTTCAGCCACAAGGGTGGGATATTTTAAACCTGAAACAATGGAAATTAGTCATGAAAGCTTTAAAAAGAACTTATCAAAGGGGAAAAGATAATCCCCATACATGTATGGTCTTTGTGTAGTCTTATTTCTGTTGCTCTTGAACCACTACAATTAGATGAAAATGAAGATATTCAACAGGATACTGCTATCACTGGACCGATAGCAGTATGAACTGATGTTGATTTTAATGAAAATATATATTAAAAATTCATGATCAGCCAAAAACAGATAAACTCATGTCTAATAAAAGGGAAGGGAAAAAAGGGAGTTTATGGAACTCTTCCAGTGGCTGTTAAGCCATCAGCTCCAAAAGATTGCCATGCCAAAACTAGTGTGAGAGCTCCATCTAGTAGCAACAATAGACCCATACCAACTCATGTGTGTCTGACATGCCAGAAAGGGTTACACTAGGCCAATGAATGCCATTCTAGATATCATAAGAATAGCAGTCTCATTAATAAGTTGGGAAACTCATGGGGAAGAGACATTATACTATAGATAACTTATTTGAATATTTCTCATGTTTCTGATACAGCTAAACACCTTATTATTCTGGCCCTTAAGCATCTTCAAACAGAATCTAGTAAGCCCTCTGAAAATGCAGAGGCAGAGGTTTCTGTCCCGGATCAGCTTGAGGCCAATTTACATTTGTATGACAATGAATGTTCTAAAAGTGACCATCCAGAGCCTCCTACAGATGCTTGTATTGCCATGGCAACCACAAAGGGATCCCTATGGCACTTTTCTAGCTTTTAATAGCCCTTCAGCTCCAGCTGTCCATGTTAACCCTTCAGTTCCAGTTGCAGACATTGATGTGCCTAAAGAGACCTCTCTTTGCCCACCATTTGCCACAGCATTTAACCCTCAGTCAATTTCCCTAAAGGTCCTTTTTGAGCTGTCTTTAGATCCTCCTAAAACATCTGTGAAAATTCCTTTACCACAGACCACACTCATGAAAAGCATAGCACAAGCAAAAGTAAATCAGGTGATCCTGAAGCTTTGCAGCTTCTTTCGGGTCAGAGAATCTGTTTTAAACTGTGGAAAGACTGGTCATTATTGAAAGGATTTTAAAAAGCAGCCCTCTCCACCAGTACCACCTGTTTGAAATTCACAATGGATTAATGTTAATTCCACCCCCAAAGTTTTCAAATCCTCAGCAAACTTATGTGCTGCCATCTAGGGAAGTGCCAGCCTGGACTTTGCCACTACCAAAGAATTAATACTTAAGAAACAAACTAAAGTCTGCCTAGCCAATTCAGGAGCAAGAGGGACTATTCCAAAAATTTAGTAAGATTAATATTAGAAAGATCTTGCATTAGTTGCAGGGACATCACTATTCTGCCACAGAGTTAACTAAAAAAAGGAAAACATTCCAGCAGCAACTTTGTAAACCTCCCACTACTTACATAATGGCAAGGCTGTGGGATGATAAAGGCTAATAAGATTGAACCACTGGAAAAGTAAGAAAACTTAGCAATACAGTTTCCAGAAAATTTCTCAAAGCAGTAAATTCAAAGATGTACGTTTCTATTGATGTGTTGTAACTTGTTTTGTGTTTGTCTGTCTGTTCAGTGTCAGTGTATATTTTGATACCTCCAGATGGTATTATTAAATTGATAAATGACAATTATTAAAAGTGCTCTATTCAAATGGCCAGAAATTAAATAAGTGCTTATATTAATAACTAAATATGGGTATTAATTTAACATAGTAAAAATAGTTATAATCTAATTAAATCATTATTCTAACAAGTTTGTTTAATGTTGATGGTAATTGTATGTTGTCAGAAGTTTGCTTGGAAACAGTTTCCAAAATCATTGTGGTAACTTAATTATGGAAGGTATATAGAATGTGATTTTATTATTAAAGAAAAAAAAGTAATTTTATCCTAAGATAAAATGACTAGTTATTAAAACAAAGTTAAAGTTTTATTCTTTCTCAAAGTTTCTCAAGTCATTAATCTGTTTTAATAAAAGTTTACACAAAGTTTTACTACTGAATAATCAGAATGCAAAAAAGAAAGTCTGTTTTATCAAAGTGGCTTCTTATACTTTAACCTTATTGTTTCCTTGAAGAAATAAGTTTAATCACTTTAAAAGAACATAATGTTTAAACCTGCTTTCTCAAAAAGTAGCTTTTTATTTCAAACTGTTACAAATGATTTGGTCTGTTACATAGAAACAAACAAAATACTAAAAATAGTTACATTCATGTGCTATATTATAAATTGAATGAAGTATTTAAAGAAATTTTCTAACCTTATGACAATTAAAGTTGTATGAATAAAAAGTTCATACGAATACTTTAAAAATGTATAAAATTCCTGAAAATTTAATGTTTCAATATAATATTAAATATATTATTAAATTATAATTTTATTAATTATAATCTTAATTATTTTAAAATATAATGATATGTGTTATAAAAACTACCTCTGTGCCTAAAAATCAAAAGGCATATTGTTTAACTTAAGTTTATCTGATTTACTCCACCTGTGCTAAAAAAGCACGTCTATAACTACAGAAAGAAAGCAGCCATTAGAGGCTGCCAAGGGTAGTGCATAGCAGTAAATTATAGCAAATTAATATAACACCACTGCAAACTGCAGCAGTCCCAAATATTACCAGTTTGTCACAAAAAATTAATCTTCTTAAACAAGTCAAGCCAGCCCACATTCCTCTTTCTGTAAAATAACCAACAATAAATTAAGTTTATATTCAACATTGTAAGCTATAGCCCCAGTTCTAATTATAATGTTAACAACAAAACCAATGAAGGTATTAAAATTACAAGTTAATGTATTGCCCCACAGCCCAAATAGGAAATAAAAATTTGTTTTTACCTATGCCTCAAACTATACAAAACAAAGAAATTAAGGTCATTCTAACCATGCTTCTAAAAATCTTAAATGCATAAAAAAATAAAAGTTTATTCATTGGCTATCTGTTGGTTAAAAGACTTATTATTTTTTGTTGTTATATAATCTACTGTAGTTATGAATTATATGTAACATACCTAAATACTAGTCAAAACTTTAATGCACTATATTGCATACTTAAGTAATTTAATAACTTGTATGTTACACATAAATGTATTTTATTATATGTATATTTAAATCTTAACATTTTTTGTATTTCAGGAAAATATTATGAAAACTAAAATAGTAAGCACATCAAGGATGTTTTGTAACAAATTAAAAAAGATAAAGTATATTTCAAAAGATGTTGTATTCCTCCCTGGAGGAGCTGGCCACTCTCCTGGAGACTGATGCATAAACCTTAAAATATACTGCCCAAGGAGTGTTGTGTTCCTTCCTGGGGAGGCTGGCCCCTTCCTCAGGAATTAGCAAAATACTCACAATTTGGCATCTATAGTATCAAATTCATTAATCCTAAACACAGTCAACAAAAACTCTAGTATCAATTGCTAATTCAACACTTCCCAGCTAAAAGCTAAATATTGGTAAGTATGTATACATAAAACTGCTCTATTTATCTGTCATTCTGTAACTTTGTTCAATATTAACTTAATCTCTTAATTGATTGTTATTTATGTCTCTCTAATTGTCAGTATAAGCTTATTAAACTAAATATACATGTTAACATTTATCTTGTATCTATCCTGTACTCTAGCCAACAATAAGCCAAGTATAACAGTGTATCCCCTGGTTTGGTAAGCACATGAATGTATGTATACACATTATAAAAGATTGGAATATAACAGTTAAACCCCTGTTTATAAACAATCCTTCACTTATTTTATATTCTTTCAATTATTAACAAAAACACTTTAACTAAATATCATTAAAAGTCCTGTTACAAGGAATGTTTAATGCACCCATCATGTGTCAATATTGTGTTTTAAGGCTTTACACCTTACTCATTCTGCCTTCCCACAAGCATGTATTTACCCTCATTGCAGTCCCCTCAAAAACACTTTTAACACAACTCTATAAACATCTCAAACATTTTCTTATCCAAGAAAATAACCCCAAGGGTCAAGCTATTGTAGAAAAAAGCAATCACTTACTAAAATTAATGTTGCAAAAACAAAAAGGGAGAGATGGAGGAAAATCTGCTAAAGACAAACTATTTAAAGCATTGCTTACCTTAAATTTTCTTAATAGACAACAAATTTCTAATACCACAGCAGCAGAAAGATAATGAGAGGCTAATAAAAAGAATGAAAATGAAAATGAAAAATGCAGACAACCAATATATTGGGAAAATGAAAGAACCAATAAATGGGAAAAAGGAGAGATAAAAATTTGGGGCCGATGTTTTGCTCATATCATTATAGAAACAGGAGAACAGCAGTGGATCCCCTCCAAAAAAATCAAGCCTAGAGTTGCAGATGCTGCCAAAACTTAAACTATGGACATGGTGGTTTCACATTGGATTAATTATAGGTAAAGTATTAGGTCAAGGTAAGACACCATATCATAATACACTTATTGGGCATACATAACCCACCCACCTCTTTTAGAGCTGTTAACCTGGGATGATGAGTCTTACCCAATTTATCTTAATCAATCTCACCATTTTCTGGGACCTATAGACATACAGTTACTCTTAAAGCCAAAAGAAGAAGGGAAATTTGTAGAAAATTTAACTTTAGCGTTTATAGACCACCTTCTTTCTATTGGATATGGTTCCGTATGCATGCAGCCTAAAAATCGCAGTGTAGTTTTAACAAAGAAAAATCAAACTCAAATTTATATTCTCATTTTCCCTTCTTTACCATATAAATCAGAAAATATGATAAATCTTACATGTCCCACTCAAAACAGATTACTAAATAACAAATGGCATTTATGTCATAGGTTAACAGAGGTTGTGTTGTTTAATGATTCCTATGGAATTGTAAAGGATTGGGCCCTTATAGGAATACTGAAGCCTATTAAAAACAACCATATCTTGGATCATTAATAATTCAACCATAATCACCAATGATAGTAATCCTTATTTCTGGAATTTTGGTAATACAGTATTTACCAACAGCTCCATAAATTGGAAAAATCAAGGAAGATATATCCCACATCCATGGGACACTAAACTTAACAAAACTCAAAGTTATTTGTGGAAATTATTTTTGGGAACTGGCCCAATTTTTGAATGGCAAGGCAGTAAAACTAATATTACCAGTTTAAAAAGAAAATCAACTCAATTGCTTACAGTACATGTACGAGATGCTATAGTTTTATCATTGGAAAAGTAACTTTTGGTGAAAGGAATGTTATCTGCTCCAATTGATCTTTATTTACATGTCTTAAGAATTCATATTTGCAGGAAAATCAAACTCTTTTTATAGCAAGAAGAGGAAAAGGACTATGGTTACTGGTTCATATGACCAGACATTGGCAGCAGTCTCCAGAATCCCAGTTGCTTTGACATTTCCTCAACCATTATTTAAAAAGAACTAAAAGTCTGATTGGACTTTTAATAACAGGAATTTTGGGACTGATTGGCATCATAATCACTGCAGCTGTTGCTGGCACAGCCCTGCATCAAGGAGTCCAGACTCAACAACATGTTAAGGAGTGGCATAAAAATGCAAGTGAGATGTGGCATAGCCAGTCTCACATTGATATGGAACTGAATAATCATATGAATGATCTTGAAACAATTATTATACATTTGGGTAATAAAATCTATAATTAAAACTTGTTAAGAGCTCTTAAATGTGATTGGAATGAAAGTTCTTTTTGTATTACTCCTTTGCCTTATAAAAATAGTGAACAGATTGGGAAGAAGTAAGAAATCATTTGCTTGGACATAAGCATAATATTTCTTTAGATGTTTTAGAATTGCAAAAGAAAGCATTGAGCATGTCTCAAAATGAATTGAAAGAAACCCCCGGTGCAGAATTTTGGAATGAATTTTCTGAAAATTTAAATACGATCAATCTGTTTCACTGGTGGAAACAAAAAACAGTTCAAATACCATTTTTGATTGGACTAGGAATTATTCTTATATGCATTTTAATTGTTTTATATTCAAGGGTAGAATAATGACATATATTCATAGAAATAATGAAAAATTAGATCAGATAAATGCATTTATGTTAAGAAACTTAGCCATGAAAAACTAATTTTACTTTTTTGTAGTAGAAAGTAGTATACTAATAACCCCTTGATTTTAATACTAATTATCTGCATAAAAATATACATATTGGAAACTGAAGATGTATAAGATATAAATGAAATTGCCTTCCATGTAAGAGCTCAAAAGTTTGACCGGTAGTCAATGATGGGTAAGATTATCAGAGGAGAACAACCTAAGACAGGCACAGTCACAAGAGCCTATGGAAGAAGAAAAGTGTGACAGGAGGTCACACTGTTTCAGCTTATATAATGGTTCCTATAGTCTTCACTGAAATAATTAATTAATAAAAAAGGGGGAAATGATGGCGTTTCAATTAAAGGCCATGACAACTGACAGAAAGCAGGCCGCCTTGGTACGTAGGAGACAGGTGCCTCTAGTCTTAAGACAGTGAGATAAGATCTGGTAGGAACCTGGTGGAGAAGCATCCTGTGCTTCAAAGAGAGTATCATGTATATGTCAGATAAAGATTTACAAGGTCTGCTACATGCAGGAATGTGAAGAGAACTGAGCCATTAACCCTTAAAACTTGCTCACTTTAGTAAAGTGTAAACTGTCACAAATCTATTGCCTTTGCACATGTGCACACGTATTTTCTTTGTTATAAAGCTAAATAAAAGCCACGGTGTTTTATGTAGTGGTGCTCTCCTCCCTTTGGGATGGACTGTCCCCTGACCCTGGTTATTTCTTTCTCATCTCTTCTCTTTGTCTCATTTTTTCTCATCTGTGGCACTGTTTTCATGGATCCTGTTCCTGAACCTCAACACCCTCTCCCATATCTTCCCCCAGTAGCCTGGGTATTCTAAATCGACCTACCTAATCTTCCCACCTAATGACCCTGCACCACCAAACCCAGTAATATCACTACGTACCTGTCTTATCCATCAATATGCAACTATACTGTATCACTTTGCAATAGATTATGTCCATATGAATGATAGCTCACAACCTTCTCTTCTCTTTCTCTCTCTTGTTAACCTATCTTTCAGACAATGGCTCTCAGAGACTGCTTACATTCCTCAATTCATATCAGTGAGGCCATGTACTGTTCATACTTCAATGCCTGGCTTGCTTCACTCATCATAAGGTCTTCAAGAATCATCTATGTTATTCCATGTGTTAGCACTTTATTCCTTCTCACAGGTGAGTAATATTCTTTTGTGTGTATGGACCACATTTTGTTTATCCATTCATCTGTTGATGGGCACCAGGTTTTATTCCAACTTTTGGCAATAGTGAACAATGTTGCTATGAACATTGGTGTGCATATATCTGTTCATGTCTTTGCTTTCAGTTCTTCTGGGTATATGCCCAGCAGTGGAATTGCTCGATCATACAGAAGATCTACTGTTAGATTTCTGTGGAACTGCCAAACTGTCCTCCACAGTGGCTGCACCATTTCATAATCCCACCAGCAGTGGATGAGGGTTACCATTCCTCCACATCCACTGCAACACTTACACTCTGCTATTTTTTTAATAGCCACCATTCTAATGGGTTTAAGATGGTATCTCATTGTAGTTTTGATTTGCATTTCCCTAATAGCTAGTGATGTTGAGCATTTTTTTTATGTGCTTTCTAGCCATTTGTATTTCTTCCTTAGAGAAGTGACCTTTCAGGTCACTTGCCCATTTTTTAAATGGGTTGTTAGTCTTTTTATTTTTGAGATGTAGGTTTTCTTTATATATGCAGGATATTAGGCTCCTCTCAGATATATGGTTGCCAAATATTTTCTCCAATTGGGTAGGCTGCCTTTTTATTTTCTTGATAACATCTTCGAGGTGCAGAAGTTTTAATTTTGAGGAGATCCCATTTATCTATTTTTTCTTTCGCTGCTCGTGCTTTGGGTGTGAAGTTCATGAAACCATTTCCTATTACAAGGTCCTGTAGATGCTTCCCTACATTATCTTCCAAAGTCTTTATGGTTTTGGCTCTTATATTTAGATCTTTGATCCATCTTGACTTGATTTTTGTAAAAGGCGTGAGATGGTGTTCCTCTCTCATTCTTTTGGATATGGATATCCAGTTCTCCATGTACCGTTTGTTGAAGAGGCCATTCTCTCCCAACTGAGTGGACCTGGTGGACTTGTTGAATATCAGATGGCTGTATATGTGAGGGTCTATATCAGAACTGTCAATTCAGTTCCATTGGTCAGTATGTCTATCCTTGTGCTAATACCATGCAGTTTTGACAATTGTAGCTTTGTACTATGTTTTAAAGTCAGGTAGGGTGACACCTCCAACTTCATTTTTCTTTTTCAATCAGTCTTTGGCAATTCGGGGCCTCTTACCTTTCCAAATATAATTTGTAGTTAGTTTTTCCAGTTCCTTAAAAAATACAGTGTTCCTTTTTATTGAGATTGCATTAAATCTGTAGATTAGTTTGGGTAGGATAGACACCTTGATGATGTTTAGTCTTCCTATCCATAAACCTGCAATATTCTTCCATTTATTTAAGTCTTCTTTGTTTTCCTTTAACAGTGTTGTGTAGTTTTCTGTGTAAAAATTCTTTGCATCTTTAGTTAAATTTATTCCTAGGTATTTTATTCTTTTAGTTACTATTTTAAATGGTAATTTTTCCTTGATTTCCTCCTCACGTTGCTCATTATTGGTGTACAGAAATGCTACTGATTTTTGAGCATTGATCATATGGCCTGCGACATTACTGAAATTCTTTATAAGTTCTAGAAGCTTTCTTGTAGATTTCTCAGGGCTTTCTATGTATAGGATCATGTCGTCTACAAATAATGAAATTTTTCTTCTTTTTTTCCAATTTGGATGAATTTTATATATTTTTCTTGTCTCAGTGCTTGAGCAAGTACTTCTAAGACAATGTTAAATAGGTGTGGTAATAGTGGGCATCCTTGTCTTGTTCCCAATTTCAGAGGTAAGGCTTTTCGGATTTTACCACTGAAGATGATGTTAACTTTGGGTTTTTCATATAAACCCTTACTTGTGTTCAGAAAGATTCATTCTATTCCTTTCTTTTGTAATGTTTTTATCAGGAAAGGATGCTGTATTTTGTCAAATGCTTTTTCTGCATCTGTAGGGAGGATCATGTGATTTTCAATCTATTATGTGGTGTATTACATTGATTGATTTACTTTTACTGAAACTTCCTTGCATGCCTGGGATGAAACCCACTTGATCATGGTGTATAATTTTTTGATATGACGTTGAATGTGAGTAGCAAGTATTTTGTTGAGGATTTTAGCATCTGGGTTCTTTAGAGAAATTGTTCTTTAATTTTCCTTTTTTGTGGCATCTTGGTTTGGCTTTGGTATTAGGGTAATTTTGGCATCATAGAATTAATTAGGCAATATCCCTTCTACTTCTATTTTTGGAAGAGGTTAAGCTGTGAAGCCATCTGATCCTGGGCTCTTCTTAGTTGGGAGGTTTTTTATTCTTGCTGGCATATAAGTTTTCAAAGTATCCTCCTCTTTCTGTGGGTTTAGTAGTGATATCCTCTTACTCATTCCTTATTTTGTGTATTTGCATCTGTTCTCTCTTTTTCTTTCTTAGTCTGGCTAAGGGTTTGTCAATTTTATTGATCTTCTCAGAGAACCAGGTTTTGGTTTTGTTTATTTTTCTCTAGCGCTTTCTGATTCTCTATTTGATTTAGTTCTGCTCTTATCTTTGATATTTCCTTCTTTCTACTTCCTTTAGGTTTAATTTGTTGTTTTTCCAATTCCTCTAGATATGCAGTTAGGTCTTCAATTTTACCTCTTTCTTTTTTAATATATGTATTTATGTCTATGAGCTTCCCTCTCAGCACTGCTTTGGCTGCATCCCATAGGTTTTGATATGTTGTGTTGTAATTTTCATTAGTTTCAAGGTAGTTACTGATTTCTTTTGAGATTTCTTCCTTGACCTACTGTTTGTCTAAGAGTGTGTTTTTTAACTTCTTTATCTTTGTGCCTTATTTGTTTCCCTGGCCCTTAGTGATTTCCAATTTCATTCCATTGTGTTCAGAGAAATTACTTTCTATAATCTCAGTCTTTCTGAATTCATTGAGAGTTTTTCTGTGGCCTAGTATGTGCTCTATCTTGGAGTATGATCCATGTGCACTCAAGAAGAATGTAAATCCTGCTCTATTTTGGTGTAGTGTTCTGCATATGTCTAATAGGTCCATGTCCTCTAATGTATTATTCAGAGGCTTTGTTTCTTTATTGATTCTTTGTGTAGATGTTCTGTCTAAGAGTGATAATGGTGTATGAAATTCCCCCACTATAATTGTAGAGGCATTTATTTTCCCACTTAGTTTTTCCAGAGTTTGCCTCATGTATTTTGAGGAACCCCAATTAGGTGCATAATTATTTATGATTGTTCTCTTTTCTTGAGAGATTACCCCTTTTAATAATATATAGTGTCTATCTTTGTCTCTTACAATAGTTTTACATTTAAAGTCCATTTTGTCTGGTATTTGGATAGCTAGTCCTGCCCTTTTTTGGCTATTGTTTGCTTGTAAAATAGTTTCCCAGCCATTCACTTTCAGCCTCCTTATATCTCTGGGTCAAAGTTGGGTTTCTTGTAGACAGCATATAGATGGATCATATTTCCTTATCCATTCTGCCAATCTGTGTCTCTTGACTGGTGAGTTTAATCAATTAACATTCAGTGTTATTACTCACAACGAATATCTTACTTCAGCCATATTTTCTTTGGGTTAATGTATATCATATGTTGTTTTTATTTCTCTTTTTGTCTTTTTAGTTGTTCTTACTCTCTCCTCCAACTCTCTCTCCTCTGTTTTTTCCTTTCCACTTGTGGAACTTCCTTTAGTATTCCCTGAAGTGCAGGTTTCTAATTGGCATATTCTCTTAATTTCTGTTTATCTGTGAATATTTTGACCTCTCCATCATTTTTGAATAACATTTTTGCTGGAAAGAGAATTCACGGCTGGAGGTTTTTTTTTGTTTTTTTTTTTTTTAGTACTT